>JAFEMH010001867.1:157500-409449 GCA_022495995.1 Adenophora triphylla var. japonica | reverse complement strand
GCCCTAATGGAGATTGATCGAGGAGTAGACCCTTACTTCGCCGAAAACCCTCTTGCAAACCTGGCTCATCACCGATCCCCGGTACAAGACAACCCTCTAGTACCGACACTCTGGATCTTACGGGGACAGCCCATCACAGCCTTAGTTCAATTCAACATTCCGTGTCCGACTGGACGAACAGTGGGCGCAACCTCCAAGGCTTAATCAGGGAAGGAGATATAGCATGCCCGCTCGAATCAGACATACTGTAAACGTCGTCCAAGCAAAGATCCCAGATAAAGAGGCGCATTCTATGAAAGTGATCAACATCAAGCAAGAATCCACTCCGAATCGCCGAATGCTTCGCCCTCCTAGAAGTAGCCCTCGCCGACTTCTATCATCAAAAACCCCCAAGGACTCGGTGGCAACACTAATGGAGGGACATCATCAGTGAGCAGCCAAAAACCTCCGCGATCCGGTTTGAAATCGAACCGCATGCAAGCTACTTTCCGGACTCATGCCAAGTGGAAGATTGGCCACCCGAACCACAAGACCACTCCCTCTAGAGCTACAGCCATCCAAGAGTAATGAAGCTCGGTCCAATCCTCGTCGCCATAGTCTAGCTTCGAGTCTTGTTGTCTGCCTATTCACATCTTTTGAGTCTTTGACGCTTTACGCCCGACGACAGAATCTTTGATCAACAATGTACAGCCTTCACGCTTTCAATAAAAGGTCCGACCTTCCTAAAAATCATTTCATTGCATCTTTAACAAATGATGACATTAACTAATCAAAACAAGTTAAATTCATCTATACAAAAAGGCAAACACATTAATTAAATAAATGCATCAAGCAAACATTTAAGCATGTTGTCAAACGAGAGAAAACCGGGCCCAAGCCGCCGAGAAGGTTTTAATCACAACGATTTGCAAGATTGTCGAAGAGCCAAAGAGACGCAAGTCCGACGCCATTTCCAAAGACAAACCAGCATTTTCCAATACCTCAAGAGCGGGGAAACCACCTTCATGAACAAGGAAGACCCACACAAAGCAGGGGTCAAAACCAAGAGCATCATGGCCCTAAAACGCCTCGCCTCTCACTTCGTCATCCTCGGGGACATGCTATACAAGAAACGCTACCACGGGCCACTCCTACGCCGCATCGCCCAAGAAGAAGCAAGCAAGTTCATGAACGAAGTCCACAATGGGGCTTGCGGTCCCCACATGCAACGCCGCGAGCCCCGATGCAAATCATTCTCAGATGGGCTACTACCGGATCTCCATGGAGGCGCATTGCATCCACTTTGTCCGAAGCCGCGACAAGTGCCACCCGCTTCTCCAACCTCAATCATCTACCACCCCACGATCTCTACCGCATGACTACACCTCGCCCTTTGCCACTTGGGGAATTGACGTCATCGGGAAAATTCGCTCCGCCAGCAAAGAACTGGTCACGAGTTCATCTTAGTAGCCATCGACTACTTCACCAAATGGGTCGAAGCCAAGTCCTACAAGGTACTCACCTCCAAGAAGGTCGCGCATTTCCTCAAAGAAAACATCATCTCGCCGATACGGCATCCCAAATGAGGCATATCGCATAACGGCTCACACTTTCAAGGGGAATTCGGCTGCATCGCCGGGCCGAATTCAAGATCACACGTCACAAATCTTCTCCCTACCGGCCACAAACAAACGGCGCCGTGGAAGCAAAGAAACAAAACCCTCGAACGGATCATCCGAAAATGACCACCCGAGGACGAGATTGGCCCGAGAAGCCGCACCTTGCACTTTGGGGCTACCGCACATCGGCCGTAATGTGCCCACGGAGAAACCCCATTTGCCCCGACGTACGGGATGGAAGCAAATTCTTCCCATCGAAGCCGAAATTCCCTCACTCCGAGCGCCGCTGGAAAATGACATCAACGAAGTCGAATGGCTCCGAAGCCGACATGACGAATTGGCTCGCTAGACGAGCGACGACTAAAGGCCATGGAACACGTCCCGAGCCTATCAAAGCAGTGATGGCTAGAGCTTTCGACAAGAAAGTCAAATCCCGAGACATCGTGGAAGGTGACCTTGTACTCAAAGAAAGCCTCCCACTCGAACCAACCCATCGGGAAAATGGGAACCCACATGGATCGGCTCCTTTCGTGGTTCAAAAGATCTTCTCCGGAGGCGCCATGAAGCCGAGACCTAGACGGCAATCCCTTCATGAATCCAAATAACGGAAGCAAACTTCGCAGATACTTCGCCCAAGAAGAACAACCGTGCATCTCTTGGCACTCCATGTAGCTGTCGAACTACGCACCCGAGCCCTCTAGTCCTGGGGAACGTAGGCAACCTTAATTGGTCCTGGTCTAAAAATACACAAAAAGTCAAAAGTTTGAATGTCAATCAAGACCTCCATCAAGCTCCGCACTTTTCAAGAACACGCCCAACTAGCCACCTTGACCAAGTCAAACGACGGCGGCAACATCAAAGGACATCCGAGGGTCACTTCAAAGATCAAACGACCGACTCATGTCTCGCTTCCAAGCTGTGGGCTTGTCTTCGCCCTCACGCGCTTCAAAAAAAAAAAAAAAAAAAAAGAGCTCGAGCAAGGGCTCACAAAAAACAAAAGAGAGCTCGAGCAAGGGCTCACAAAAAAAAAAAAAAAGAGAGCTCGAGCAAGGGCTCACAAAAAAAAAAAGAAGCTCAAGGGCGTAAGCCGCGAAAAAGAGGTCAAGAGCCCGACGCCAACAAGAGGCAAGGAAGCTACGAAAAAGACCGTCAAAACGACTTGTCAAGGGAGCATTCAACCTCTCACCCAAGCACAAAGCCTCAAAGAAAGGGATTGCCGTCATGGCCTGCATCGTCTTGGCGCAATGCAATGTAAAAGTCCAAAGATGGACGCCGACAAAGTGCACAAATGTAAGCTAAAGGCAAACAAGAGATCTTGCGTCTCGACAAAGCTTTAAAAGTAAATCACAAATCACTAACGGTTACAACATTTCTTGATGAGTTCAAGCACGGTCTACTCTCAAGTTCACAACATGCTAAAAGACAAATTAATACATTTAACTAATAATGTGTTTGCAATGCAATGAATGGATACCTAGAGGTCATTCCGCGCCATCTCGCGCTTGTCCCTCGCCATTCTTTCCTTTCTTCCCTCGTCCCCGGCGTAGTCTTCTTTCGCTCCACGTGAACCAACTCGCGTCTCTCGCTCCGAGATCCGGGGTCCTCCCCGTAGAGTCAAACAATCCAAGAGCTCTCGTGGCTTCATTCGCCCGTGCTTCGGCTCGATCTCCTCCCCGCGAAGCCCGTAAAAGAGGACCTCCTCCCCGTCTGGGCCGGTCAACTCTAGTCTCGTAGTCAAACAAAGTGTCTCCCGTCACATCCAAAGGGTCGACTGTGCTTCGAACTCCTAAGGCAATAGCTACTACGGCAACCGGGTCCTGTAATCGCTTACACGCCTCGCTTTCCAAGACCACTTGGGACTCGCCCAACACGTCGCCTCATACCAAAGCCAGATATCGAGCCGTCAATACAACGCTCCCCGACGTCTAAGTGAGTACCACAGAGGGAAAGCGGAATACTTCCATACCTCGTAAAATACAAGAAGGCACCCGAAGCCGCTATACAAAGAGGAACTACCTCCGCAAAGAGCAAGGTCATCCCAAAATTTCAACAAAGGCTCTCGCTTCATCCCAAACCGCCGGAAACAAGCGACGGAATATAGAAGGAGGACCAAGACAAACCCGGAACTCGACAACGTAGGACCCTTCCCCGCAAGACCCTCCCGTCTCAATCCTCCAAAGGAACCCACCAAATGATCTCGATGCGTACTAAGCCGTGCCATCCATCTCTCCCAGCTGATCGATCCATATCCAACACAAGAGGTCGCCGAGCAAATGACCACGGGCTAAACGACGCCTGAGCCTCTGGACATGGCTCGAAGTCTCTCTCGCAGCCCACAAGGTGAGCAAAGCGGGCTTCCCTCTCATAAAACGATCCCTCACGCCGCGACGGCCGATACCATGAAGAGTCTCCCCCAAAGACCAACGGGACAATATCCTCTCCACTCGCAAAGGCCCTACCACATCTAGCAAAGCGCCATCACAAATGCCAAGGAAGCCGACCAGAAAAGCTGCCGCCATCACGCACAAGGCAAATACATCCCAAGAGACGTCACTCATCATCAACCATGAACCGCTCCCAAGCAGCTCGTAAATGTCGATATGACCCGAATCAAGGATCATGCCCCGCACTTCTTCCAACGAAGTACGAAGAAAGTCTCGCAAGCTTCACGCTCACAAGAAGACTACCAATCAAAGGAAGCGAGATGGCCTCCACCTCCTGGTCCCTCCAATCAAAGCCCGAAAATCCTCAAAAGTGGGCACCATTTCATCAGGAGAAACAAGACACGTGCCTCCTAACATCCTGTAACTTCGCGGCAGCCCGCAACAAATCCCAATCAGAACCAACTCCTTAAAAGACCAAACCGAGCAAAGACGAAACCTTACCTCGAAAGCCCGTCTCTGATGCCTCATACGGCGCCGCATCCATGTTTTCAACGGCTCAAGGAAGTGTGCTTGCCTCTCCCGCGAAAGCATCGGCAAAATTCTAGGGACGTACGAAGAATCCATGGCAAAGATGGAGGTTCCTAGAGAAAATGGGGAAGAAAGCTCGAAAATGGCCGCAAATGGGGAAATGAGGAAGAACCATACATCGGAAAGCATTTATGTCCTTCCCAAAGCAAGGTTGGTCCGTACGACCTTCTTTGCATGCTAAGTATGTCCGTACGGACCTCCTTGCAAACGTAACTCCATTTCCCAAAGAAACAAGCATAACAAGCCACCGTCCTCAAGAAACCTTGCTCCAAATCGCCCAAACACCGGCCAAAGCCATTCCGCAAACATACACTACCCACAAATGCACTCTCACCACGTGGCATGCACAAAATAAAAATAATAATAGCAACAATTTCTAGGACAAATCCCGGAATCACAAAAATGACATTACATCTTAAAATAAAATGCCGTTTGCCATGCAAATACATGTGTTTTATTACAGTGTACCCATAAATGTCTCGTTGCTAAACAAAAAAAAAAAAAAAAAAAGAGGGATATGAAAAGAGGGAAAGCAAATGAATACTAATCGAATCTCAAGATCATCATCCTCGCCGAGGTCCTCCAAAGAAAAGCTCGGGCATCCTGGGCCGAACTCGCCCGTCACATCCTCGTCGCCGAATACCGAGCACCCGCCCGAGGCTCCCACGAAAAGTACTCAAGGATCAAATCCGGCGAAAGGATCAAAGAAGGAAGGCTCGAGGAACCCTCACCCCGTGCGCCTGGCGCGGAGGCATGAACCGATAAAAGGGCTGCTCCCTCGAAGGCCCCGCAGCCTCCCGAAGATGTCCCGCATCCATGCTATGCCGCCCTCAAAGGTCCCTCCCGCTGCGGCTCCGGCCGGCTCTAGGCGAGGAACGCTCCACGTAATGCCTCAAGGCATAGGCTCGTACGCCGGCACACGACGCGAAGACCGGCAGACATCTTCGACGCCATCTTCTTAGCGAAGGAACGCACGCCACGTAACGGCGAGTCAAGATATCATAGGCTCTCCTCGACTCCGCACCAACAAATGTGCCCAAGGAAACGCTCAAAGAATACGCTTATACTCAACAACAAAAAGAGAAAAATACGTAAAAGATGCCAAGATGGAAAAGAGTCAAGCACACTCACCGATCTATCTGGGTCCACTCAGTATGCAAGCAGAGCTCGCTCCGGAACGGGCATGCACACCCTCCTCTCGATCCGTCCCCGCGGACGTACGTGAAATCCGGTCCCCGCACGGAACCTCTGGGAGCTCGCGGCCGCCTCTCTCTCCGCGCGCACTGCGGCGTCCCCGCCTTCCTCCTCACGAAGGCCCCGTACTCCTCTCCATACAAGATGAACTCCTGGCGCCGACACCGCCAAGGTACCTCTCGAAATCGAGCACGTCCATGTCTCGGAATCAAGCATCCCAAAGGGAGGGTCCCTGAGCCACGGGAAGCACACCGGCCACGCCGCTGTAAGACCCGCCTCCCTGCATACATGACATCACAAGTCAAGCCCCGCAAAGATCTTCCGCCGCGGCTTTGTCACCTCGGGAGCCCCCTCAAACTCATCCCCTCATACCGAGCCCACGGGAACAAGACGAACCCCTCCGGCTATCCCTCTCCGTACGCTCCCCGCACATCCCCGTAGGCGATGGTGAGCTTCCCCCGCCGGTCCTCCTCTTCCTCGCCGTACGAGCCCACCCAAAGATAGCAGTGGTACGCAAAGAATGTACTGGATCTCTATCCCACGGGAAGCACCGGAAAACCTCATAAAACCACACCCGTGACAAAACAGAGAAGGCTCGCAAAAGACAACGGAGAAAAGACAAGTTGCTAAATCAAAAACAAAGAATAAACTCATACCTCCAAAGCAAAGTCAAAACAGCCAACGAATCGGCCACACCCTGGGCTAAACCGGTCCAAGGAGAAGTAGAGCTCAGCCAAGCCTCGCTCGCCCCAAGCAATGTCGTGCACCCTATCCAGACTGGGCCAAGCTCTCCAACAGAGCAAAGGGAGCCGCGGTCGCGTGGGTTCGAGAACAAAGTCTCTGACAAAGGCATACCACAAGAAGGAGCGCGCCAATCGCTCCGTCACACCGGCCGGTACCTGGATGTAGGCCCCAATACCGGCCGTAATCTTCAGCTCCACGTCGCTATACAACATGCCTGTGCCCTCGCGAGGACGAGGCTCAAAGCCCAAGAGCTCGGTCAACACATCATCGTAGATCATGTCTCTCCACCTCACAGCCCTCCTTTCAAGGAGAGCCCTAATAGCAAAGAAAATCGCTGGCGCCACCGTCACCTCGCCTACTGTGTGGAAGGTGCGGGTGGTATCCCACCAATACTCGTAAAGGCCAAGGAAGACGCTCTTGTTCTTCCTCGTGTCGTAAACTCCGGCCTGTGTTCTCGACGAACACCCCCAGCCGTAAGCGTAAACCAGCCTCCGAGGACTCGGCCTACCGTCCACGTAAATATCGGCATCCGCCGCCATAGCTCCAACAACAGCCTCGAGCGATCCCCGAGTCTTCATCCTCTTGGCCTTCCCGGCCATAAGCCCCGCATCCCGCAGTAAACACAAAGAAAGGTACGTCAATCAGCAAGTACTTAATATAAAGGCACATATAACCCGTCACAAAACACGCACATATTGCACATAATTTTCACATACATTATACATATGATTTTTCCATGTAACCCGTCACAAAACACGGCACACAATGCACATATTTTTCACATATATACCGTCACAAAACACGGCACATATAATGCACATAATTTTCACATATATCATGCATATAATTTTTCTCATGCACCGTCACAAAAACACGGCACACACTGTACACATTTTCTCAAAAGAAAAAAAGGGGGGGGATTAAACCCTACACGACACATTTTCAAAAAAAAGATCCGTCCCAACACGGCAAAGGCACATATAACCCGTCACAAAAAAAAAAAAATGGCACATATTGCACATATTCTCCCCACAGAGTCCGTCACCCAAAAACACGGCACGACACATATGCATAACACAAAAAAAAATCCGTCCCTACACGGCACACACTTTCACATATAACCCGTCACAAAACACGGCACGTGTCACATTTTTTCACAAAAATTATCACTACACGATAATTTTTCTCATAATGTACATACATAAATAGCATTAGGTACAAAACACCAAAGCATGCAATTCACTAGATAGGCACTTTATTTTCACAAATAAGAGCTAATCTACACATTTCTGCACAAAATACACATACCCACAATTTTTACATGTCCATTTTCAACAATTCATCAAGAATTTCACAAAAGGGCATAAAATAATAACAAAAAAATTCAAAAAAAATGCGAAAAACTAAAACCTAGTTCTAGCATTCAAAAATTCGAGCAGGGAATCAAAACGGAACAGATTTCTTACCTCCCCGACGTTCATAGAGCGACGATTGTGCACTTCCGGATTCGGATACAAAACATCCGGGTTCTTCGAAGATGGAACGAACGAAATCCAATTCCTTGAAGCTCCATCCGTTGCTCGACCACCTCGATCAAGGCTGACGACGACTCCTTCGAGATCCTTCACCATGGCAAACAATTCAAGCAAAAATCTTTGATTTTGGTTAACAATGGAGGTTTTTTCCTCTCTCTCTCGTCTGGTTTACGCCTGGAAGAAGAAGGAATGGGGAAGGGCTCGGTCATTTAACCCGGTCAAAACCTGGGAACTGTAAAAAACCAAAGTGGTCCGTACGGACCTCTTTGCAACCAGGTTGGTCCGTACGGACCTCTTTGCAAGGGGTGGCCAAATTACTTTCCTCGCCCTTATAATCTTTGCCCCCGTCAGTCCTAAGGCCTTTTCCAAAGAAATCCAAGTGCGTAATGGTCCCTAACCCTTCAATTCAATCCCGCCGTCGGCCGTAAGACCGGTCCTCGCCCACTTCAACGGCACCAACCACCGGCCATCAACGTAAGACCGGTCTCGCCCACTTCAACGGCAATTCAACCACCGGCCGTCGCCGTAAGACCGGTCCTCGCCACTTCAACGGCATTCAACCACCGGCCGTCGCCGTAAGACCGGTCCTCGCCACTTAACGGCAATTCAACCACCGGCCATCAACGAAAGACCGGTCCTCGCCACTTCAACGGCACTCAACCACCGGCCGTCGCCGTAAGACCGGTCCTCGCCCACTTCAACGGCAATTCAACCACCGGCCATCAACGAAAGACCGGTCCTCGCCCACTCCAACGGCAATCCAACCACCGCCCGCTCAACGGCAATTCAGGAAGGAGTCAACACCTCCCAGCACGAATATCAAGGCACAAGACGCCTCCAAACGCTCAACGACAACTCAACCACTGGAGGTCCGAAGTCATCTTCCCAATGTAAAAGGGCCCCTACAAGGTCACGCATCCTCAAAGAATTCAAGCACCTGGCAGATGTAAGCTCCGAATCTCGCCCACTTCAACGGCAACGCAAGCACCGGCCATCAAAGTAAGCCCGAGCTCCTCCCCAACAAGTCGAAAGGGAAGTCATACAAGATCGCATATCCTCAAAGACCGCCATCATCCTTGCCCACTCAACGGCAAAACAAGCACAAGAAGGAGCCAACACCTCCGAGTACAAGTCCCAAGGCACGAAGCGCCTCCAAAATGCCAAATGGGAAGCAATCACCGGCCGTCATCTCGCCCACTTCAACGGCAACGCAAGCACCGGCAGCCATCGTAAGTCCAACCTTCTACTCAACATGCAAAAACACAAAGGCATCTACGCCTCGAAGCACAAGGCAGCCTACGCTCCACAATCGCGGCTAGAAGACGATTCAAAGTCTCGCGCATTACATCAAATTGCGGCTAGAAGACGATTCAAAGTCTCGCGCATTACATCAAACCGCCGCTAGAAGACGATTCAAAGTCCTCGCGTATTACATCAACCGCCGCTAGAATGACGATTCAAAGTCCTCGCGTGGCACCAACCGCCGCGATGACGATTCAAAGTCCTCCCGTGGCACCAACCGCCGCAGATGACGATTCAAAGTCCTCTGGCCAGGGCACCAACCGCCGCGATGACGATTCAAAGTCCTCTGGGCCATGGCACCAACCGGGCCGCCAGATGACGATTCAAAGTCCTCTGGGCGTGGCACCAACCGGGCCGCTAAGACGATTCAAAGTCCTCTGGGCCGTGGCACCAACCGCCGCCGATGACGATTCAAAGTCCTCTGGGCCGTGGCACCAACCGCAACCGAAGACGATTCAAAGTCCTCCAGGCCGTGGCACCAACCGCAACCAAGACGATTCAAAGTCCTCTGGCCGTGGCACCAACCGCAATCATAAGACGATTCAAGTCCTCACTCTATCTCCTACCCTAAGGCCTTAAACCACCCGATTAGGAAAATCGTAAAATTTCCATCCCAGACGCCACCACGTCCTCACAATTGACCTCGGCGGTCACCACATCTTAGACACCACCCCGTCCTTATCACCGACCTCGGCGGTCACACAACACTTCAGTGGCACCACCACGCCCGCACTCACAGCATTTCACGACCTCCGAACTACGACTGTGCTTGATTCCCGCCAGGATACGTAGGAATCCTATCACATGTGGTCCACCCATCGACCTATACGGTCACCTAGGACACCACCACGTCCTTCCACATCGACCTATGCGGTCACCCAGACACCACCACGTCCTCACCACCGATCTCGGCGGTCACACGACACTTCAGTGGCACCACCACGCCCGCATTCACAAAACACTCACCCCACACCCGAACTACGACTGTGCTTGATTCCCGCCAGGGATACGTAGGAATCCTATCACAGTGGTCCACTTATCGACCTAAACGGTCACACAAAAGGACACCACCACGTCCTCACATTGACCCTCACGGCCACTTCCTCTCCCAAAGACGCGATCCAGATTAGGACCCTTATCTTATCGGCGACCCCACTTCTTTCATAAGTGACGTCGTCGAGGGGCTTCGTAAGTACCCCAATCTGGATCACCCCTTTCAAGCACACGGAAACACCGCAGACTCATCCACGTAGTCTCGTAGACCTCTCTCACTCAAAACCCTCTCAAAACCCTCTCAAACCCCCAACCAAACCAAGGGAGGAGCCTTCTGGGATAAAAAGGGACAAAAGGACCTTTTGGGAATTTTCAGAAATCGAAAGCAATTAAGGTCCGTACGGACCTCTTTGTGTCAATGATTACTAAATCCCCTTAAAGTCCACAATATTCCCTCAAATCCCTAAGAAATGATTACTCCTCAGAGTTGGTCCGTACGGACCTCTTTGCATGCAAGATGGTCCGTACGGACCTTATTGCTCAGGGGACACCATCATTCCAGAATATTCACCATCATTGCAGATTCCCTCAAATCGAGGAAATCCAAAATTCTGGATAACCAAGAAGGTCCGTACGGACCTCTTTGCTCCGAAATTTTTACTATAAATAGAGGGCTCCCCCTCCTCATTTTGACACCTCCCTCTTCTCTCTTCCTCCCTTAGCCTTCTGGCTCCCCTCTAAGTCCTCTCGAGGCACTCCCGGCCCCTTTCGGATCCTTCCGAGGCCTTCCGAGCTCCCTTGTGGTGCTCCGAAGCCTCCCCGAGCGCTCCCGAGACGCTCCCGCGCTGCCCCGAGGCACTCTCGTGGTACTCCGAGGCCTCGCCTGGTCTTTCCACGGTGTCCCGGCTCTTTCCGAGTCAAACCGACGATCCCAAACCACGCCGAAACTCTGCCCGAGTGACTCCTGCCACCACAACGCACGCCGAACCTCTGCCCGAGTGATCCCGACGATCCCCACGCACGCCGAACCTCTGCCCGAACGCAGCCTGCAACCTCAACTCACGCCGAAACTCTGTCCGCGGACAACCGGCATCTCCCGAAGCAATCCCGATCCGTACCGGAACGCTACTCCGACCTCAAACACCATTCCCCAGCGGAAGACAGACACGAACCAACATTGGTAAGGCTTCCTTCCTATACTATTTCAATACATTTCCATACATAGCATACAATGTAGACATCCGATACAGCATGCATTTTTAAAAAGCACACACACACACACACACAACATTTAAAGGATATTAGGGGTATCCGAAAGACTCGTTTTACGAGGCTACTCGGGTGAGCTCTAATATTCTAATATTCTCTTCCCGGGGAGTCATCAGACCTCCGAACTCAAAATCTCATCACACAAAAAAACAGTTTAAAATTATCTTTAAACTGATGCCCTTTTTCAATGTTTTGGGCTTAATAAAAACGGCGTGGCGACTCTACAAATGCGAAAACAAACGGCGAGACACCTCCAACCTGAAAACGCTGCAAAGCGGGGAAATGCCAGATGCCGGGGCTGCGAAGCCTGCTCGGATCCGGGTAATTTCAGCTGCGGCTCCGGCTCGGCTCTAGGCGGAGGAACGTCTACAGAATGCCTCGAAGGCATAGGCTCGTACGCCGGCACGCGTCGCGAAGACCGGCAAGATATCTTCGACGCCATCTTCTTCGCAAACGACCTCATCGCCACATAACGGCGAGTCAAGATATCATAGGCTCTCCGGGACTGCGTACAAGCAAGCTGACCTAAGGAAACGCTCGGCAATACGGTTACACTAAACAACAAAAAGAGAAAATGCGTAAAAGATGCCAAGATGGAAAAGAGTAAGCACACTCACCGATCTGTCGGGATCCACTTCGTATACGCAGGAGCACGCTCGGGCAGCACGATGTACACCCTCCTCCTCGATCCGTCCCCCCGGACATACGTGAAATCCGGCCCCGGCATCGGAACCTCTGGGGGAGCCTGCGGGCCCGCCTCTCTCTCCCTCGCCAGTACCTGCGGCGTCCTCAGCTTCCTCCTCACGAAGGCCCCGTACTCCTCTCCATACAAAATGAACTCCTCGGCGCCCACACCGCCAAGGTACCTCTCAAAATCAAGCACATCCATGTCCCGGGAATCAAGCATCCCAAAGGGAGGGTCCTCGGAGCCACGGGAAGCACACTCCGGGCCATGCGCCGGAAGACCCGCTCCCAGTGCATGACGTCGCAGTCGGGCCCTCGGCATCTTCTGCTGCTGTCACCTCAGGAGCCGCCTCGAACTCATCACCCTCATACCGAGCCCACGGGAACAAAACAAACCCCTCCGGGCTACCCCTCTCCGGACCCTCCTGCACATCCCCAGTAGGCGATGGTGAGCTTCCCCTGCGGTCCTCCTCTTCCTCGCCGTACGAGCCCGGCCAAGATAGCAGATACGCACGCAACACCCCGGATCTCTATCCCACGGGAAGCACTGGAAAATCTCGTAGAACCACACCTGTGACAAAAACAGAAAGGGCTCAGTGCAAAAGAAAACGGAGAAACGACAAGTTGCTAAATCAAAAATGGCAATAAACTCATACCTCCAAAGCGAAGTCAAAATGTGCCAATGAATCGCCACACCCCGCTAAACCTGGTCCCAAGGAAAAGTAGAGCTCGGCGAAGCTCGCCTCGCCCAAGCGATGTCACAGACCCTATCCAGATCAATCAAGCTCTCCAACAGAGCAAAGGGAGCCGCGATCGCATGGTTCGAGAACAAGGTCTCGGAGAGTGCATACCACAAAAGGAGCGCGCCCGGTGCTCCGCCGTCACTAGCCGGTACCCGGACATAGGCCCCAATGCGCCGTGATCCTCGGCTCCACATCGCTATACAAGATCCCTGTGCCCCTGCGAGGACGAGGCTCAAATCCCGCCAGCTCGGTCAATACAAAGATCGTGAGATCATATCTCTCCACCGTACCGGCCCTCCTTTGAAGGAAAGCCGTAATCGCAAAGAAAGTCGGTCGGCGTCACCGTCACCTCTCCCAGCTCGGATGGAAGGTGTGGGTGGTATCCCACCAATACTCGGAAAGGCCAAGGAAGACGCTCTTGTTCTTCCTCGTATCGTAAACTCCGGCCGTGTTCTCTACGAACACACCTGTGCCGGGAAAGCGTAGACCCGGCCTCCCCGGGACTCGGCCTACCATCCACGGAAATATCGGGCATCCGCTGCCACGGCTCAACAACGGCCTCGAGCGATCCCCGAGTCTCATCCTCTTGGCCTTCCCGGCCATAAGCCCCGCATCCTGCGCAGTAAACACAAAGCAAAGGTACGTCAATCACAGTACTTAATATAAAACAAAAGGCACAAAAGTCCGTCCCAACACGGAAAGCCATGAAAAATAACCCGTCACAAAACACGGCACACATTGCACATATTTTTCACATATATCCCGTCACAAAACACGGCACACATTGCACATAATTTTCACATATAATTTTTCCCATGCAGTCCGTCACAAAAACACGGCACACACTGTACACATTTTCTCAAAAGAAGGATTAAGCCCTACACGACACATTTTCAAAAAAGTCCGTCCCAACACGGCAAAGGCACATATAACCCGTCACAAAAACACGGCACATATTTTCCCCACAAAGTCCGTCACCCAAAAACACGGCACACCTTTGCATAACACATTTTCAAAAAATCCGTCCCTACACGGCACACACTTTCAGACAAAACTCGTCACAAAACACGGCACATGTCACATTTTTTCACAAAATTTGTCACCACACGACAAACTTTTCTCATAATGTACATTCATAAATAGCATACGGTACAAAACACCAAAGCATGCATTTCATAGAGAGGCACTTTATTTTCACAAATAAAAGCTAATCTACACATTTCTGCACAAAATACACATACCCACAATTTTTACATGTCCATTTTCAACAATTCATCAAGAATTTCGCAAAAGGCATAAAAAAAATAATAATAACAAAAATTTCAAAAATGCGAAAAACTAAAATCTAGTTCTAGCATTCAAAAATTCGAGCAGGGAATCAAAACGGAACGGATTTCTTACCTCCCCGACGTTCCTAGAACGACGATTGTGCACCTCCGGATTCCGATACAAGACATCCGGGTTCTTCGAAGATGGAACAAACGAAATCCAATTTCTTTGGAGCTCCATCCTTTGCTCGACCACTTCTTGACTGCGTTGTCGACGACTCCTTCGAGATCCTTCCGCCATTGCAAGCGATTCAAGCGAAAAATGGAGGATTTTGGTTAACAATGGAGGTTTTTCTCTCCCTCTCTCTCTCGGATTCACGCACTGAAGAAGAAGGAATGGGGAAGGGCTCGGCATTTAAACCCGGTCAAAACCTGGGAACTGTAAAAAACCAACTTGGTCCGTACGGACCTCTTTGCAGCCAGGTTGGTCCGTACGGACCTCTTTGCAAGGGGTGGCCAAATTACTTTCCTGCCCTTATAATTTTTGCCCCTGGCTGTCCTAAGGCCTTTTCCAGCAAATCCAAGTGCAGAATGGTCCCTAACCCTTCAATTCAATCCCCGACCGTCAGTGTAAGACCGGTCTTCGCCCACTCCAACGGCAATTCAATCCCCGGCCGTCAGTGTAAGACCGGTCTTCGCCCACTTCAACGGCAATTCAATCCCCGGCCATCAATGTAACACCGGTCTTCGCCCACTTCAACGGCAATTCAATCCCCGGCCGTCAATGTAAGACCGGTCCTCGCCCACTCAACGACAATTCAAGAAGGAGCCAACACCTCCCAGCACGAATATCAAGGCACAAGACGCCTCCAAAACACTCAACGGCAATTCAAGAAGGAGCCAACACCTCCCAGCACGAATATCAAGGCACGAGACGCCTCCAAAACGCTCAATGGCAACTCAACCACCGGCCCTCAAAGGAGGTCCGAAGTCATCTTCTCAGCAGAAAGGGCCCCTACAGGGTCATGCATCCCCAACAATTCAAGCACCGGCAGTCAGTGTAAGCCCGAACCTAGCCCACTTCAACGGCAACGCAAGCACCGGCCATCAAAGTAAGCCCGAGCTCCTCCCCCAACAAGTCAAAGGGAAGTCATACAAGACTGCATATCCCCAGCACCAACCATCATCCTTGCCCACTCAACGGCAAAACAAGCACAAGAAGGAGCCAACACCTCCGAGCACAAGTCCCAAGGCACGAAGCGCCTCCAAAATGCCAAATGGTGAAGCAATCACCGGCCGTCATCCCCGCTTCACTTCACCCGCAACGCAAGCACCTGCAGCCATCGTAAGTCCAACCTTTTACTCAACATGCAAAAACACAAAGGCATCTACGCCTCTCGCAATCAAAGCATAAGGCAGCCATGCCTCCACAACTGCGGCTAGAAGACAATTCAAAGTCCTCGCACATAACATCAACTGCGGCTAGAAGACGATTCAAAGTCCTCGCGCATAACATCAACTGCGGCTAGAAGACGATTCAAAGTCCTCGCGCATAACATCAACTGCGGCTAGAAGACGATTCAAAGTCCTCGCGCATAACATCAACTGCGGCTAGAAGACGATTCAAAGTCCTCGCGCATAACATCAACTGCGGCTAGAAGACGATTCAAAGTCCTCGCGCATAACATCAACTGCGGCTAGAAGACGATTCAAAGTCCTCGCGCATAACATCAACCGCCGCCAGAAGACGATTCAAAGTCCTCCCGCGTGGCACCAAAACCGCCGCCAGAAGACGATTCAAAGTCCTCACGCGTGGCGCAACCACATTCAGAAGACGATTCAAGTCCTCACGCTATCCCCAGCCCGGAAGGCTTTAAACCACTCGGTCCGGAAGACCGTATAAATCTCCCAAATCACTATCTCCGGCCCGGAAGGCCTTAAACCACCCGATTAGGAAAATCGTAAAATTTCCATCCCAGGACGCCACCACGTCCTCACAATTGACCTCGGCGGTCACCCCGGACACCACCACGTCCTTACCACTGACCTCGGCGGTCACACGACACTTCAGGGCACCACCACGCCCGCATTCACAAAATACTCACCCCACACCCGAACTACGACCAGGCTTGATTCCCGCCAGGGATACGTAGGAATCCTATCACAGTGGTCCACCCTTACCGACCTAAACGGTCACACAATAGGACACCACCACGTCCTCACACCGACCTCCCGGTCACATTATCTCCCAAAGACGCGATCCAGATTAGAACCCTTATCTTATCGGCGACCCCACTTCTTTCATAAGTGACGTCGTCGAGGGGCTTCTGTAAGTATCCCAATCTGGATCACACCCTTTCAAACACACGGGAAGCACCGCAGACTCATCAACGCAGTCTCGACGACCCCTCTCACTCAAAACCCTCTCTAAACCCCCAGCCAAACCAAGGGAGGAGCCTTCCTGGGATAAAAAGGGACAAAAGGACCTTTTGGGAATTTTCAGGAAATTGGAAAAGCAATAATGGTCCGTACGGACCTCTTTGCTTTAATAATTACTGAATCCTCTTAAAGTCCACAATATTCCCTCAAATCCCGGGGAAAATGATTACCCTCCTGCAGAGTTGGTCCGTACAGACCTCTTTGCATGTCAACTTGGTCCGTACGGACCTTATTGCACAGGGAACATCATAATTGCAAATATTCCTCCATCATCACAGATTCCCTCAAATCGAGGAAAACCAAAAGTCTGGATTACCAGGGAGGTCCGTACGGACCTCTTTGCACCAAATCTGGCACTATAAATAGAGGGCTCCCCCTCCTCATTTTCACACACCTCCCACTTCTCTCTTCCTCCCTAGGCCTTCTGGCTTCCCCTCTAAGTCCTTTCGAGGCATTCCCGGCCCCTTTCGGATTCTTCCGAGGCCTTCCGAGCCCCCTCGTGGTGCTCCGAAGCCTCCCCGAGCGCTCCCGTGACGCTCCCGCGCTGCCCCGAGGCACTCTCGAGGTACTCTGAGGCCCCTCGTGGTACTCCGAGGCCTTGCCTGGTCTTTCCACGGTGTCCCGGCTCTTTCCGAGTCAAACCGGCGATCCCAAACCACGTCGAAACTCGCCCGAGTGACTCACGCCACCACAACGCACGCCGAACCTCTCGCCCGAGTGATCCCGACGATCCCCACGCACGCCGAACCTCTCGCCCGAACGCAGCCTGCAACCTCAACTCACGCCGAAACTCGTCCGCGGACAACCGGCATCTCCCGAAGCAATCCCGATCCGCACCGAACGCTACTCCGACCTCAAACACTATTCCCCAGCGGAAGACAGACACGAACCAACATTGGTAAGGCTTCCTTCCATTACTATTTCAATACATTTCCATACATAGCATACAATGTAGACATCCGATACAGCATGCATTTTTAAAAGAACACACACACACACACAACATTTAAAGGATATTAGGGGTATCCGAAAGACTCGTTTTACGAGGCGACTCGGGTGAGCTCTAATATTCTAATATTCTCTTCCCGAGGAGTCATCTGACCTCCGAACTCAAAATCTCATCACACAAAAAACAGTTTAAAATTATCTTTAAACTGATGCCCTTTTTCAATGTTTTGGGATTAATAAAAACGGCGTGGCGACTCTACAAATGCGAAAACAAACGGCGAGACGAATCGCCGCCAGCGCGAAAGATGCCAGATGCCGGGGCGCGAGCCTCTCGGATCCGGGTAATTTCAGAAATGTTATTCCTTCTTTCGAGAATAACAGAGATCGCGAGAGAGGTCGAAATATTATTCCTTCATTCGGAAATAACGGAGATCGAGAAGAGATAGCGAAATGTTATTCCTTCATTCGGGAATAACGGAGATCGAGAAGAGATAGCGAAATGTTATTCCTTCATTCGGGAATAACGGAGATCGCGAGAGAGGTCGAAATGTTATTCCTTCATTCGGGAATAACGGAGATCGTGAAGAGATAGCGAAATGTTATTCCTTCATTCGGGAATAACGGAGATCGCGAAAGAGGTCGAAATGTTATTCCTTCATTCGGGAATAACGGAGATCGAAAAAGATAGCAAAATGTTATTCTTTCATTCGGGAATAACGGAGATCGCGAGAGATGTCGAAATGTTATTTCTTCCTTCGGAAATAACGGAGATCGAAAAAGATAGCGAAATGTTATTCCTTCATTCGGGAATAACGGAGATTGCGAGAGAGGTCGAAATGTTATTCCTTCCTTCGGGAATAACGGAGATCGAAAAAGGTCGAAATGTTATTCCTTCTGGCAATAACTGAGATTTTTAACAAGAAATGTTATCCCATTTGGCGATAACAGAAGGTTTCCTGGAGGAGACGTTATCCCATTTGGCGATAACGGAGGATTTTCCGGAGAAAACGTTATCCCATTTGGCAATAACGGAGGGTTTTCCGAAGGAAACGTTATCCCATTTGGCAATAACGGAGGATTTTTAGGAGACAACGTTATATCCATTTGGATGTAACGGGAAAATTTGGGAGAAAGCGTTATTCCATTTGGAGATAACGAGAATATTTTGGGCAAAAGTATTTCCTATTTTTATTTGGTAATCAATTAAGGTTATTTTTCTTTGTGCATGTCACATGAGCCACGGGCTGACTCTTTTGCGGGAAGGCAATGTGAGAGGATTTTTATGAAACAATGTGTTTTGATGCATGTGTTTGGATGTATGTGTTTGGGAACTGTTTGAGACAGGTTTCGAGCAGGTGGGGTCGTATCCCTTGGGTGCGGAATGAGCTGCTGCTGTTGCTGAGATTTGGCTTATGCTGCCAAAGGGTATCATGTGGACCAAATTTCCCTCTTGGACTGAGATCGGGTTTAAACCTCGGGTCTTGACTAAAGTTCCTTTCTCACACTCTGACACTTGAAGCTGATGCTGACAGGCTTTTAGAACCAAAAATTAAAGCAGGTGTCGAAGTGACCAAACCTCTCTTCTAGGGACGGATGCGACTTATTGAAGCCCCGGTCTGAGGAAAAATTTCTGCAAAGCCCCATGTCTTATTAGAGCAAGGAAAGATCCTTTCATTGGCAAAATCCCGGTTAGATGAACTGGGTAGGCGAAGTTTTAGGTTACGAAGAAGTGACTTGGTGAAGCTCCAATCTGATGACCTAGCAAAAATCCCAATATGATTGGTACTGCAAAAGTGATCCTGAGGTTAATCTGACCAAGACTGAATCTATCTTGTGACATGGTGAGGAACCCGATGCAGACCCCAAAAATGACTAAAGAAGCCCCAGTTTAAAGGAATGCTTGGCAAAGCCCCAACCTTGAAGAGTTTCAAGGCAGTCCTAATGTGAATTGTAGCGGAAAAGGGAAAAACCTATCCTTTCGTACTTACTCTCTTCTTTTCTTTAGTCAATCAGTCAACCTTAAGAAGATGTGGAAGAAGAGGACTTTAGAAATTTATACATGCAGGGGCATATTTTTCGAAAGGTGGGAATAGATCCTGATTTTGTGTTATTTTTGATGGCCTTATTCGACGTAGGCACGAGAACTCGCTTTGGGTTTGACTCTTTTGAGAGAGTATAAGCGTAGAAAGGTTGGTAAAAGTGTATGGAAGCCCCAGCTGACAGAAAATCAGTGTTTAACACTATTTTTCCTAAGATGTAGAAAGAGAAGACTTGTCAAGACGTCTGAAAACTTGCTTTATTTACAATGATCACAAGATTGCTTAAAACCCTTTATTAATGTTCGGGTTATTCAACCACTAATCTCGATATGAATAAAAATTTTGATTAATCATGAGGAGAAAGTCAACCGATGTCGCGGATCAAGGTTGGCTGGGTGTGAAAGAAAGGTTTGTGTATAGGGAGGCCATTGATGAGATTTTATTTTCTGGGATATGGATATGCTTATGGGAAAGGCCACTGATAAGACCGGATTTTATGGAATTTGGATGTGCTTATGGGAAAGGTCATTCGATGGGATCGGATTTTTCTGGAATTTGAATATGCTTATGACCGGACCATTTCTGGTTGCCTATGTTTCCCTCATTGTGAGGAGCTCATGTCGTCGTAGTTCGGCCTTGGCCGGACTGTGTTTGGCTTGGGAAATGGGATTTGTGGTTCCTTTAGTGAAAAGGCTCGGATGAGAAGGTTGGATGATGAGGCATGAGCCTCGGGGTGATTCCTTGACCAAGTCATTTTTGGACGGCTGCTTCAACTGCTTTCTGATTTTCGTCTTTCATTGGGGGAGAAAGGATTTGCATATGCCTAAAGGCTTATGAAATGCTTCTGCCTTTGCTTCGACCGCCCCATTGTTATCGACAACATCTGTTCTTCGAGCTTTGATTTTACCCATCCGCCAAGCTTTTAATTGGCGGTGCTGGGTCCTTGGCCGCATTTTTTTTTTAATGTGCAACCCTGTTTTTTGCCTAGACCGTCCCTTTCAGGGTTTTCAGACTAGCTGGGTATTACTCTTTTTGCACTACATTTTTCTCTCTTTTTTTATTTTTTTTTATTTTTACGTGCAACCCTGTTTTTTGCCTAGACAACCCTTTACAAGGTTTTTAGCCTAGTTGGGTATTACTCTTTTTGCACTGTTATTATTATATACTCCCTCCGTCCCGACCGAAAAGGCATAAATTTTCTTTTTGGGTGTCCCATTTAAAAAGGTACAGTCCCAAAAAGGAAAGTTTTTATTACTATTTCACCCACTCATTCTCTCTCCTACTTTACTTTTACACTCACAACATTCTCTCTCCTAACTATTCCTCCCACTCATTCTCTCTCCTATTTAATTTTTCATACTCACAACATTTAAACTTTTTCTCTTTCCTACATCATTTTCCTTAATTTGCGTGCGAGGTTGATTTTGTGTCTTTTTGGGCTGGGCGGAGGGAGTATATATATATATATATATATATTTTATTTTCTTTTTAGCACATGAGAGCCAAGGCGAGCCCCTGCTTGAATTTTCTTAATATCCTTGAGGTCGAAGGCAAGCTCCTAGGTTGTTACCGACATGGGGTCAATTTTTCGAAGCTGAGTGGCCTTTTGTTGTTTCTAGATGTTAGTGCCGTCGTTGACTTGGTCAAGGTGACGATGAGGACATGATTTGGGAGGCGTATGGCTTTGATGAAGGCTTTTGTGAGGTAAGGGAAAGTGTATGGGGAAGGCATTAGTTGACTTTCTCACACCGATTAATCGAAACGTTAATTATTTCGAGAGATTATTTGTTGAGCAATGCAAGTGATCATATAAAATAAAACCATTTCATTAAATGTAATGTAGGTGTGCAAATAATGTCTTAAGTCTAGTAAGAAAAGAAGAAGACTCTTTTATAGAAGATTGAAGATTAATTACAACGTCCGTGGAGGACTTGATTGAAAGAGGAAAGTACTAGAACCTACGAAAGTTGACTGAGAGACTATTTTATTATTTTAATCTTAAGGACAGGTAAACCCTAGCCTAGCTACTCTTCGCTGGTTGGACCGCCGCCAGACACTCGAGCTTCGTTTTCTGTTGACTTCTGGATTCCATTACCGCAGACCGAGGCAGTGATCAGTTACATGCCCATGATACTGGTGAAAGTGGAGGGACTTGAGGCCATGGAGCAGCTGGAGCAAGTACAAGGTGTCCAAAGAAACGGGCCGGAAAAGTCACGGGGGTGAACTTTGTTGACTGAGCATATTGATGGAAAGAAGTGAACCTGGGAGGACTTTGAGGGATATTGGGATCTGTTTGGGAGGATTCAGCGCTGCCCTGGATGTTTTGAGTGAAAGGGGTAGTACTGGCTGGTTGTGTCTTCGGACTTTTCTCAAGCTTAGAACTGGTTATCTTGTCAACTTCTCTCACTTCGGGCACTTGAATTTTGCACGACTGAGTCACTTCTTTGCCTGGTTCGACACCTTGGGTCAAGGGAGTACTGGTACTCATCATGAGATCAAGCTTCTCCTGTATTAGTTTCACTTGCTCTATCAATATTGCCACATGGGGGTCAACGGGAACTATCGAGTTACTGGAACTCGCAACAAGACCTTTATCAGCAGAGGGAACCACAGCCGCAGACTGGTGAAACTGACGAGTGAATTCACTAAGTCCAGTAGATGGCAACTGAAAACTTAAAGCGTCCGGATTTTCTTTTAGCAACTCATGATTGCATTCGGGAGGGTATAGAGGTACCAGAACATAGCTACATGGCTCAAACTGATTATGTGAAGCTGGAGCATAAACTGGCAGGTACTGCTGAAACTGAGGAATAGGTGTGATAAAACCCAATCCGTTCTGGGAAGCTGGGGGCGATGGAGCCCTGATGGCCTGGGATGTTGGAAAGGACTGAAGAGGAGTAGTCCTTGGTGAGGGATCATATGTGGGTAGAGGAAGGTATTGGTTATAGGATGGGGGAGCTGAAATTGCTGCATCTGGAGTCTCATCTTCCACCATAACCAGGGAACTATTGGCTTCGACCACTATCTGAACCCCATGACTACGGAGCACATCGATAAGCATGGCTTGTTGTTCCTCATGGACCTTACGACTGCCTTCCAAGGCTAAGGCTAGCTCTTCTTCCCTAGTCATCGGGTTACCCAAACCGCTGCGATTTTCTGTCAAATCTGCCATTCTGACTCTCTGGGCTGAGAAAACTGAGGATTCTGGCGAGCTATCTGAGAATTCTGCACTGACAAGCCGCTGACCCGGTATTCTCACCCACTTCTTTCTCGCTGCGGGAAAGGGATAGGCAAGGTTTAGACTAGGGGGTAGGTGAGATTTAGACTCGGAGGTAGGTGAGGTTTAGATTCGGAGGTAGGTGAGGTTTAGACTCGGAGGTAGGTGTTTAGGCTGAAGGCTCAAGTAACATGCAATTAAGAATCTTCACATTTACTTAAAACAGTGTCTTTTATTAATTTCTATTTGGTTGGAAAAGGGGTTGGCCTTCTTTTTCGCAACTACTCTAGATCCTGGATCAGTGAGTTCCGTCACTACGTCTATAAGCCCCTCATTTTCCACCTGTATTTCGATCTCCTAGGGTGGACAGCCCCGGGCGAGGGTCCTATAGGGCACGCGGATCCCACCGACCGAGAGAGAAGAACGCTCCTAATGGGTCTAGTGGGTCATAGGAATTTTTAACGCGCGAGCGATGCGGATTACAGTCAAGGCAATGCCGGGAAAGTCTCGTCTTTCAGCCTTAACGGAATTTTCGGCAGAATTTCGCTTGTGCGACTGACGTTTTGAATTTTCGGCATTGTCCGAGAAGATAATAGGCATGGGTCGGGCGGTAAAAGCCGGATGACACAGTGTCACATTGAACTTCATTGCATACGTTGCGTGAGTCAAAGTCACAGTCAATGCCGGGTCAAGATCTTGCCAATTTTTCCTTGTTGGAATTTCGGCAAAGCTCCGCTTGCACGAAAGATCTTTGGATTTTTGGCACGGACTCGGGCTCGACTCTTACGTATCCCGTGCGGGTCAAAGTCAAAGTCAAATGCCGGAGTCAAGATTCTGCCAATTTTCCTTGGCGGAATTTCGGCAGAGTTCCGCTTGCGCGAAGGATCTCGACTTCCGTCATGGGCTAAGGTTTGACCTTTACGGGGGTATGCAACTGGGCTATATGACACGGACTAGACCAAAAACCAACCAAAAGTCACGGTTTTAAAATGTGTGACACGGACTGTGCATTGGTCGATACTGGCTGCCATGGGGAGTTTGGGATGATTCCATGCGCGCCCGGGAGCATCGTAATGCTGTCCGTGACTACAGCTGAACAACCACCCCGGGTTAAAGGGACGTGCGTGCAAAGTGTACAAGATATATAAGGTACGCGTAGTGTGTGGCCTCCTAAAAATATTTCTTTTTGAGTTAAAACAGAAATTTTCGTGAATGTGTTTTAAAGGAATGATTTTTCGGGACGGGGAAAAATGCAGCAGATAAGCACGTAAATTTTCTGGGAGCCCCGGTTAGTCTTGGAACTGAATAGCCCCAAGCTGCCAAGGCTGCCAGATTAACCTCAATTTTTGTCCTGGTGGAATTGCCAATGAAGCCGCCCGGCCAGAATCCAGGGAGGATTAAGCCGTACGACTGCATCAAACAATTTTCCAGGTTCCAATTTCTTTGATCTGCAGGCTGTTTTCCCGGCCTTTTGGCACCTTATCAGCTCCAGAATGCTTTCCTGTTCAGTTTCAGAATATGCACAATTCCCAAGAAGCAAATGATGCATGCAATGCAATGCAAGAAAATAAGGCAAGTGTGAGAAGCGGATCCGCGGTGGAAGGCTAACCCTCTCGAAAAAAGCTTTCTTGTTTTTAATTTTCAAAAAGAGATACCGGTACGTGGGATTTTTAGACCACAATTTATCCCAAGCCTCGGGTTAGGAAGCGATACAGGAAGGTTAATGGTTTCCACCTATATACCGGGTATCATTTTTTTTATTTAAAAATGAAAGCTTTCTCCTTTGGATAATCCCCAGCGGAGTCGCCAAACTGTGAATGTGGTGCCCAAGATAAGCGGCTCCCTTTTTTTGTTTACTTATTTTTTTGGAACCACTTTCTTGTGTAAGGGGGATCACCGCCTCACATCAGTTTGGAAACGTCTGGTTTAAATTGAAAAACGGAGTCGCCATTCCTCAAAACTTTGAAAAAGAAGATTTGGGTCCGGAGGTTAAGTTGCCCTTTGGGATGAACGGATCGTCGTTCACCCAAAGAGCCTTGCCGAAGCAAGTCTTCCAAGATCCGCTTTTCATACTTGCCTTAGTGTTTTCGTGTGTGGGATGTGTGTTTTGAAAAGGAGGGAATGTACCAAGTGGTCTTCCGGACGTATAAACCATACGTTGGTTATCGCTCGGGATTCCTTGGATTTTTATGTATTAGGGACTTTGGTCCCGTTCTCATCTTGAACTTGTGATCATCATGATGAGACCTTGGGTCACATGTGATCAAGATAGGGACACCATTTTTAGAGTCCAAGGATGAGACCCTTTAGAAAGGAGTGATCTTTGCCTATCGATCCTATATCTTGAGACGATTTGGACTTTTTCGGGACATTTATGCTCGTCTCAAGTGATGATCAGAGATATGTGGCTAGGGCTCATCCTTTTCTAAAGGAGAATCCGTCTATGGCATCTTTGAATGGAAGAAATGATGTAAAGATAGGACCTTTACATCATCTCGCTCCAAGAGATGCTCCAAGTACCAAGGGGGACTAGGGAAGAGGTATAAAGATTGGATCTTTATACTCATCCTATGCCTTTTTGTGCCTTATGAAAGTCACTAGGCAATCCTAGGAGAGAGATCCAACCATGAGGGACATGGGGGATGCATGTTTAAGCTAAAGATGACGATTTTAATGAAAAGATGACATTTTTATGTGCAAAGGATGCAACTTTATGCAAAGGATGCTATTTTTAATGTAAAAATGGGGTTTTAAGTGCAAAGGATGCAACTTTAATGCAAAGGAAGCTACTTTTAATGCAAAGGATGCTATTTTGATACAAAGGAAACATTTTTAATGCAAATGATACTACTTTATGTGTAAAAATGACATTTCATAAGCAAAGGATGCTACTTTCACATCACCATGTGAGAGATCCACCCTAGAACAAGCCTTTTTTGAGGTCTTATTTGTTCATCCTTGGGTTGGATCTTCAATGGATCCTATGTGATGGGGGAAAAGGGGTAATATGATTTGCATGCCTACAGATGGAATCTTTAATGACAATATCAAGTACCAATCAAGTATATAGTAATATGTAAAGCAAGGAGCAATATATCACATAAATATAAGTATATTTTTATGAAAAAAGAGGAGGAGAGGTTACCAATGGTGGTGTTCCTCTTTCTCCTTGAAATTTGCCTAAGGAAGGACCAACTTTGGAAGGTTTTGAAGAGGAGGGAGGTGGTTTTTGACACTCTCAGCTCTCTGGAATTTCGTGGTGGTATTTTGGCAGAGTAATGTTACTGAAAATCCCCCCTAAAATGAATAGAGGAGGTCTCTATTTATAGACAGTCTGGCAGTGGCTAATGAAGCCGTGCGGCTGTAACCCCAGGGCAAATGAGGCCGTGCGGTCTTATCCTGAGATGACTCAGCTCTTTTCTAGAACCATGCAAGGTGGCCTTCTAGAAGGGCTTTTCCAACGAAGGACTACGTGGAATTTTAATTTCTAGCAAGTCCTTTGCCCCTCGGAAGGTTCTAGAAAGTTCCCAAATTGCCCCTGAACTTTAGGAAAGTCCGGGGAATTGCCGGGAAGCTTAACCGGAAGGCATGAGCCAGATTTGGGTACTTACAGTAAGGTGACAACCTGACATCCGTTAATCCCATGTCTAGGAAGGTTTTGTAGTAGAGAATATCCTTGCAGGCCCTCGTGTCAACCAAAATCCTACTTGACGTGCAGTCATCAATGAGCCCTGGAATCACCAAAATCTGCTCTCTTGCAGTCATGCTGGCGGCCAGCTCGTAGGGGTAGAAACTGATCACCTCATCTTGAACACAGCTTCTAGGAGGCACGTAGAGAGCTTTACTAAATTGGAAGATCTTGTGTTTGAGAGCAGTGTTGCGTGTCTCCTCAGCAATTACCCCCAAAGTCAGTCTAGGTTGCCTTGGATCTGGAACACCTCTTGTAGGTCGATCTCCTCCTGCAGGAAGATCTCCCTTCACAAACCTATCCAACCTTCCTTCATTCACCTATTTTTGGATGATCCTCTTCAAGCTGATACACTCCTCCATGGTGTGACATGTATCCTTGTGATACTCACAGTACGTACCATTATCCCTTTTGAATTTATTTTGAGTATTCATTGGAGCAGGGGGACCTAGGTCGACCGTGTTCATGATCCCAGTCCGACTAACTGTTAGTGGGGTGAAGCTTTCAGGGACTTTTTCAGTCGCCCTAGTTCTGTTTTTCCCCTTGTTGTCGTTACTCTTTACATGTCCCCCCTTTGTTGACTCACTAATTTCTGAATGTTTTGAGCCTTTGTCCTTCTTTATTTCCTTCTGTTCCTCAACCACGGCCACATCATAGATCCTCTCAAACAGCTCCTTCCTCGTGGTCGTCCTCCTAACCTGGAGCTCGTAATCCAGATCGAGAGAGGACACTCCATTTCTAAAGAAGTTGATGACCTCCCTATCTGTGAAGTCTTCCTCAATTTGGTTGACCAACTCTTTGAACCTGGTAAAGTAGCTCATAGTACTCTTCGTCTTGCCCTTAGTCATGTTGTTTAGATCAATGATTGTTTTCTTACGAGCCCCAGCTGTAGAGAATCTTTCGAGGAACTTCCTTCTCATATAACTCCATGAGGTGATGCAGCCAGTAGTTAGACCATGGAACCAAAGTCAGTGCTGCACCTGTGAAGGTTCTAGTTAATGCCTTGCATAACACGTCATCCTCAGTAGAGACCAAACACATATTGGCCTCAAATTGCTGCATGTGATTCAAGGCATTGGTCGAGCCTGAGTACTTTTCTAACATTGGACAGCTTGAACCCTGCAGGAGGTCCTTTGTCGAGCATATCCTTGGCTAAAGGTCGAAGAGTACAGTCATTTCGTTCGACCTTCCCGTTGGTGGCTTTTCTATCTGTCTCCATATCATCCAATCTTCGTTTTAAGTTGAGGAGCTCCCTAACATCCAAGTCGCTTCTTTGATGGGAGACAGATTTAGACTTTTGTCTCTCCTCACGGTGGGGTTCCCTCCTAGAGAGGGTCCTTTGTCTCTCATTCCTTGGGGGAGTTACTTCTCTCCTTTCCCGATGGGGAAACGACCTTTCTTCCATTTGTGGCGACCAACGCTGAGCCCTGTCAGCTTCGAGCTGCCTCTTCTGAGCTGAGTCGACTTCCTGTTCCCTTTGCTGGTTGAGCCTATCCCTTAGGTCGCCAGTTCGGTCTATGGAAATAAGGGAGGGGGAGGCATTTCATTCCTCCTTTCTTTACCAGATGGTCTAGGACCTCCGTTAGCCTGTCTATGAAAAGTGAGAGACGCAGCTAGCCTTTATGATCTTCTGTCGTCCTTTTTAGGAGTCTCGGGGTAGCTTGAGTAACTCATTTTATACCTCGAGCAAGATCTGCAATAATCTAGCTCGTTCCAACAAAATTTCCTTCCTACTAAGGTGCGAAGTTGAGGGACGTGCAATGTCGCCTGCAACTATTCGAACTGTTTGGCTTGCTGGCTTACCCCTTGGTTAGGCATGGGCCTCTTTTGCCTTCTACTAAGGTGCGAAGTTGAGGGACGTGCAATGTCGCCTGCAACTATTCGAACTGTTTGGCTTGCTGGCTTACCCCTTGGTTAGGCATGGGCCTCTTTTGCCTTCTCCTATCTTGCAAACTCATACCATCGGCCACACTATTAGAACGAGTAGCCCTTCTAGTGGGATGACCCTTTGGAGGAGGAGGCAAGTTTGCAGTGCGGTTTCCGGCACCTGTATCCGTGTTTCCCACATTCTCGCGCATTGGCTCACTGGATGCAGTAGCAGTATGTCCGTGAGATGTCATGTTAATGGTTGTGTGAGGTTTCGAGGTCTAGCGTTATCGTTTCCCGGCAATGGAACCAAACTGATGACGCATGAAACTATCCAAATCAGCCTTAGTCCAGCAATAGGTTGATTCCTAGCAAATATGACCTGAAACCATGAATAAACGACTAGCCGGGTTGGTCTACGTCTAATACCCTCCGACATGATGATGAAATATAGTGTTATAAGTTTATATAAAACTGTATTGAACGAGGTTATCTCAAAATAGCCAAGAATACATTACATTTTAACGTAGGAAGTTGTCTGTTATATATAGTGGTGCCTTAGGATTAATAGAAATCCCTTAAATTGTGGATTTAATGTAGGCGTAACGATCTCCGTGATTGTATGAGACGACTATAGATTGAGTCGTAGATAGACACATGTGTTTGTAGGTCGAGGTCGCCCGAGTATTCGAGTTCGACCTGACTTTGTGCCTTGGCTTGGCATGGATTGCACAAGTAGATGATCATATGTTGGACGAATCTAGGTCGGTACCAAAGATGGTCGGACAAAAAGCTTGATCGACTGATATTTGTTGTTGGGCCGTTGGAGTTGTAGCAATTGGATTGAACCATTTTAACAGTATTGTCTTAGTAACGTCTAAAATGTTGGACTTCATTCGTTGATAATAGCGCATCAATTTTATTCCGTTCAATAATGAATTTATTTTATATAGCAGAAATTCGACAAATCACCTAAAAACTCTTTTATTTAATAATTATTAATCTATCCATAAATTAATAAATTTTACTGGTCCGACTTTATTAATTTATAGAACTTTTAGATGGACCCAATGGTTCAAGGCTTCACTATTTTAATGTCTGTCCCGGTGCACATTCTGGGTTTCCGTTTACTCATCTTAATACACAAAGGCAAAAGTCATATTTTAGTCACTGAATTTTTGCCTTTTTAAAAATGTTCTTATTGAACTTTTCTTCTTCAAAATGTTCTCATTGTACTTTCGCATTTTTTTAAAATGTGCTCACTCCGTCAATATTATCATTAAAAAAATAAAAAAATAAATCAAATGACCTCACATAACTAACTTTTGTTACGTTTTTTACGAAGATGCTGATTGTAAATGAAGAAGGGTGGCAGAAGGGTGTTGAAGATGATGGGGTGGGTGGGGTTGAAAAGGAGGGGGCGGTTTGAGATTAAGTGAGAAAGAGAAAGGAGATGATTAGGATTAATTGTTTTTTAGGGATTACTCAACATCTAGGTTAAAATTTAACGAAAATCAGTCATATATGAGGTTAAATAGCAGACATTTGTTAAGTTTTTTGGGAAATAATTAACGTAGTGAACATATTTTGAAAAATATGAAAATTTAATGAGGACATTTTGAAAACAAAAAGTCAAGTGATCACATTTTGAAAATGACTACAATTCAATGACCAAAACATGATTTTTGCCATACACAAACAAAACAAACCTTGACACTTGTTTTCTTACCACTCACAAATTTCTGGTGTCTTTCTTTATCTAGCAATAATAATGCCAGTGGTTAAAAAAAAGTCACAAAATCTAACTCACAAAATGAGTTGTCGATATTTTATTGGTTGCATCAATATTTTGTGACGATATTTTATTAGTTGCATCAATAGTGAACCCACTACACTCTAATTAAAAACACCAATACAACCATTACATCTAGAATTTTGTTAACAAGTTTTTGTGATTATTTTGTGCCCCTAGCATTCTTCTTCTTTATCTTGTGACTAATGCTTCGTAAACATGATGATCCGTAATGCGTACAACACCCATATGAATGTTCCGTGTAACTGTTCTAACCGCGTAAATGTTCGCTGATCTGACTGACAAAGTAACTAAAATTTAGGGGGCATTACCTTATCAACTGAAAAAGAAGGGTGACTATTTCCTTAGTTATCAAAGGGGGCGGGGACTAAGCCAATCTCGACTTCAAACCATCAATATAAAAAGAAACATTCATACATTCCCGGATAGCGCACACTGTTGGCCTACCGCAGACTGTTTATTAAGTGTTAAACAAACGCTTATTCAAAAGTCTGGCAGACTAGGAGAAATCTAGCACTTATAATCTAGCATAGATTCATGAGTTGACCTTTGATGCCCATCCTGCAATCACAAAGTCTTTTGCAGGCTTCGTCTTCTCAAAAGAGTCCCGAGAGAAGAGCAGCTGCAGAAGAAACCATCAAGTACCCACGTCAGAAAGTTTCAATATAATTCATTATTTCTTCAACCAAAACAAGCAAAATGAGAGACTTAACCCCAAAATAATAAAATTATAGAAGCCTTATTCAAGTGCCTAAGCACGAACTCCCTGTGAATAATGGTTAAAAGTGCTTTACATATTGAGCAAAGCAAGCATCAACTTAACGTCGCATTAATATAAATAAGCCCTTGAAGCCTTTTTGTACTACCTGTTACTCTAAAATAGGGTTAAACTCAGTGCCCACCCTTGTGCAGTTATAGTCTAAAATGAAAAATGTGAAGAAAAAGGGTAGACATTGATAATTGTCCAAACCTCAGGGGTGGGAACTGAATTTAACCCATTTAAAAAATGCAAGATCGAATTTGATTGAAACGAGTTAGGATAAGGTTTTGCCAACTATAGCACAGTTGTAATATGTGTAGTTATCTTGAATCTTTTTACGCTTGGTCTGCTATACAAAAGAAATCAAACTATGTAACTGTAGTACAAAATAGTACGGAATTCATTTTTAGCTCAACTTGTATAAGCAGATTTAATGGGTAGTCAAGTTCAAACTCAAAAATAAGCTCAGGTAAATTACTCAAGTTCTTCCGGCACAGCTCCTTTATTTGGAGAGTGATGTTCGTGGAAAGCCAATCCATGTTTGGCTTGATTAATCAACTAACATTCTCTAGTAGCAGATGCACTTTGGAACTGGATTCTTCAAGGTACATCCGTTCCAAGCATTTGTACTTCTAATAGCACTAACATCATAGTTTGGAGCATTTTACACAAAGTCCTATTCGAACTGAGCTGTAAAGAACTCAGTTTTTCTTGCTCAGCTCAGCTCGAGTTGCTTTAAACATGGTTTTGGCAGTTTAATTCAAGCTTAAGCTCAATGACGAAAGCTTGGCAAAGATACACAAACGAGTTGGAAAAACAATAAAATTGACAGGGTGTCATTTGCATACCTTCTTGTAGTTATGAACATTAACCAAGCTCTCCGGGATAACCCAGCCCTTATAATGACCAAGAACCACTTCCAAATGGAATAACTTTGGTGCCAAACTCAAATCAACAGCTGTGACGTTTTCTCCATTAATGTATGGCCCCTAAATATACCAAAAATACATCACAAAGTTAAAATAAGAATAAAAAGCACAATAAAATTGAATGATTTTCTCAATTATATGAAAGACGAGCCATGAACATAACAAAGGATTTATGTAGACATACATGTGCTTTGAGGTGTTCATCCAGCGCCTTCAGCTCATCAAGCAAAGCCTGCTCTGATCCATCACTGGCATCCTTGCTCTTTAAGAACTTGATAAAAGATGGGAATATCTTTGATCCACTGCAATTCAGTGATTGAATTGTAAGAAACTAGCAATATAAGATTCAACAAATAAAAAACACAAATTTTGAGCATATTGCGGCATCTCCTAGAAATCACTATCATTCTTACATAAACTACGCATCCCAACCGCAACAATTAGCATAAAAACACAATTGACAATACAAATGAATAGTACACATTTTCATGTGTGAGAGACTGAGAGAGAGATAGAGAGAGAAAGCATACACAGAGGCAAATTCAGCGGGAGGAGAGAGAGGAGGATCAGGGAATTTCTCTTCAATCAGACCAACAATTACATCGGAATCAGCAACCCATTTACCATCATCAAACTTAATCACCGGCACTTTCCCTTCTGGGTTCACTTCCAAAAACCTTTCACAAAATAAAAAACCCAAAAAAATAAAAACCCCACAGCACAATTTCTTCCACTGAACACAAAATACACAGAGGAACTCACCATTGGGGTTTATCATCAGTGTTAATCAAGTGAATTTTGTAAGGCACTTTCTTCTCCTCCAATGTCAAGAGAACCCTTTGGCTAAACGGACCTAATTTAAATAAATCGAAAATTATCACACCGATCGGGTAAATTTTCACATTCGCATAATTGAATCAAGCAAAAGAAAATTGAGAGATGGAGATTGAGAGAAAATTACAGTCGCCAAGAACGTCTGGGGAACCGGTAGCAGCCTTGGTGCAGACCTCAACAGCCATTAACTATGGAAATTGATCTTTACAGAATAGATTCCAGCGAGTTCTAGAGAGAAGAAAGAAGGGGAAAGGGAGGAGGAATGAATGAATGACAATGGGAGTGTCCACTGTGTGCGGTTTTATTTATTTATTTATTTTTTTTTTTTTTTTGATACAAGCTCCCGCCTTCGCCGGCTAATCTCCTGACCACTACCTCCCGGCCTCTGTCTCACGCCTAAATCGCACGCTGCCTAATGCACCAGGGGTGGCGACAGACACTTTATACTCTGGCCCCAAGGAGCCTCCTACAACGCGGTAGTTGAACTCCCCACACCGAGTGCTGGGTTCTAGAATGCCGTTTCCTTAACCCCTGGATGTGCCTAGGCCCAGAAAGTCCCGAAATCCAAGGTATGAAATTAAACCACAATGATCCCCCGGAGGGAATCGAACCGGCGACCTCCCCGAAGGAAGGCCACCCATGATACCGCTGGGCCATGGCCCATTTAGTGTGGTTTTATTTATTTGTGTAAATGGTTCGGTTCAACTGAGGTTTGGAACCGAATCAAATCAAAATAAGTTGTTTAGTTCGATTTAAAAAAATAGTGGTTTAGTTTGGTTTTAAAAATTATCAAATCGTCGTGTGGTTCGATTTGGTCTGCGATTTATGTCCCAAATCACAGTTCGAGATCACGAAATCGAACCACCAAATCGAACTTATAAATCAAAACACTAAACCGTTCAATATTAATCGTAGATATTCATATATTCATCTTTACGTCACAGTTACATTTGAAAACTCCTAATTTTATTTATGGGTTTTAACCCATAATTCTTTTTTCTTTTGGTTAATCTTATTGTAATAATGTTAATTCACTTTTTAGCACATATCATTACAAGTACTTAAATGGTCTGTTGTTATCATAAATATTGAAGCACAATTTTATTTAAATTTTGAATCTCTTCTATATGTTATGTCTGAAAAATTCAAACAAACATGACAATAAATTGTGTAGTCAGAAATCATGTTTTAATTAATGGTGTAAGTCATGTTCTATTTAATGGTTTGAACTGTAGTTTAAACCACGGTTCGGACCGTAAAATCAAACCGCGATTCGAACCAAATCGAACCAAACTATGGCGATTTGATTCGGTTCATTTGAATTTTTTTATAACTCAGTTCGATTTGAAATTTTTTCAAACCTATAACTAGTCGTTCGGTCCGTAAATTTACCTGAAACAAACCAAAACGAACCATTTACGCCCCTAATTTATAAAATCCAACGATTTTCATCATTACCCTTTTGTGTTTGTTTTTAATTTTAATTTAATTTAATTTAATTTAATTGTTTGGTAGGTTTGAGTTTTGCTTGGTTGGTTCGTCCAAATGAATTTTATGGTAGTACTCCCTCCATCCACATACTTACTTCACACTTTTTATTTTGAATGTCCAAATATATATTTTACACTTTGTTTTTTTATTTAAAATGAAAAGTTTTTATCACTATTCCCTCCACTCATTCTCTCTCTTACATTATTTTAATACTCACAACACCATTATAATTTACTATTTCCTCCGCTCATTCTCTCTCCTATTTTATTTTTACACTCACAACATTTATATCATTATTTTTTTCCTTAATCCCAAAGTAAACAATAACTGTTAACTAACTAAGTGGACGGAGGAAGTATATGGTAACAATAATTTTAATTTTACATCAGAGGAAAATAAAGGTTTGCCAAAAAATTGTGTCAATTTATCTATTTTACACAATTTATCTATTTTACACTCTGTCTGTCCTATTACAAAATACACAAAATGAATTTTGTACAAAAATTAAGAAAAATGTATAATAAAATAAGTATTGCGAATATGAAAAATAAGACAGAAGACAGAAAGTAGGGTATAAAATGAATATTCTATTGATAAGTCTCACTTTACCAAAAAGAAAAATTTATAATATTTTTTTATTAATGAGACGCAATTGTCATAGCTATAACAAATATCCACTATCCCACTTTTTCTTTCTTACCCACTCACAACACGTATTTTTACTTTAATTTCCGTTTCGAACATTTTGAATGTTTCATTGGTAAGTTTTACTTTTTCAAAAAAAAATTATAATATTTCTTATTAATGAGACGCACTTGTAACAAATATCCAATATCACACCTTTTCTTTATTACCCACTCACAATATCTATTTTTGCCTTAATTTTCATTTTGAACAGTAAACGGGTAAGAGAGAGTATATACTCCCTTCGTTCCAGCCCACTGTAAACCAAAAAAAATGGCACACCAATTAAGGAATATTATTAAGATAATGAAAATGTGTGATTGAAAATGAAGAGAGAATGAGTGGAGTAAATAGTAGGTTGGTTGAATAAATTGTGTGGTGGAGAATGAGTGGAGTTAATGAGTGGATGGGGTAGGAAGAATATAAAATATTAAAGGACATTTCATTTATGGTAGTTCACACTGGGCTGAAACGGATCAAAAGGGAAATAAGTTTACACTGAGCTGGAACTGAGGCAGTATAACAACACTCTTAAAAATATGAAAATCGAACGATTAAATTCGGTTCACGTTGCTATGAGTTATTCTGAAAATGATTATGCGAGGTCGCAATCATGTATTAACGGGAAAGAATGTGTCCAGGAACACGGCCACGTACAAGTGTGTAACCCAAGATTTTGTCAAAATTTATTTTAAAAAGAAATATGATGTTGTTAAAAATGCCGGATCAGTTCAAATTCAATAGTTCGAATATTTATGTTGACTTAAATAGCATGAAAAATATTAACAAACACGTAAATTAAGTCGAGTATTCACCGGCGAATGTCCTGCGGTGTGAAAGTAAGTATTAGTCTTTTATGAGAGCAAATCAATTGACAAAAGGTTAAGAGACAGAATGCATTATCAGAATTTCGTGATTTATACCATGTATTTATAGTGGTAGGATATAGTTTCCTACCTTGGATAGGAAGTTATGAGAGAATTAGGAGTTAAATCCTACTTAGATCATAATTCCGGGATTTTCATGTTTGACTAGGATCAAAATTGTGCTTTGGACGTATGTCGGACATTCATGCTCGGTGTTTGGTGGTCGACATAATTATTATGTCTAGCATGGGAGACGATCAAAGGTAAGAAAGCTCACTCCCTTTTCATCTTAAGTAAAGCCTTGGTGGGCTTAAATGTGGGAGACATGGCCTTGGTCTACCTAGACTGGCTCCATGACCGTCCTCGTCATAAGACAAGCTTCCGTTATACTTGGTCGACATCTTGTTGTGCCGAGGTGTAAAGACGAGCATGGGTAGGAAGGCCCACTCCCCATGTCATATTTTGAAGTTGTGTAATTTTTTGCTTTGGGCTAGACCCATTGGGCCTTGCCCATTTATGACCCATGGTTATGCTCGACTCTTGCATGTCGAACAAGGGCAACCACTCTCCCATTTAGCCTTTGAACTTCCTTGAAGTTGGTCGGCTCTTGTATGTCGAACAAGACTTTGATTTTCTCTGAATTTTCCTCAATGCCCCTTTTTGAGACCATGAAGTCTAGGAACTTGCCAACCGTTACTCCGAACACACATTTGCTCGAATTTAGCTTTATGTCATTTGCCCTTAGATTGTCGAAGGTTTCTCTCAAGTCCACGGCATGACTGCCCGTTCTAGTCTTAATGACCATGTCTTCGATTTATGCTTCCATATTTCGACCGATCTGCTCCCCGAATACTTTGTTGACCATCCGTTGGTAGGTGGCACCAGCATTTTTAACCCGAATGGCATCATGGTGTAATAATAAATTTCTACAGCTACTTGAAAAGTTGTCTTCTCAATATCTTCCTCGGCCATCTTAATCTGGTGGTAGCCAGAGTATGCGTCAAGAAAACTGAGGGTTCGATGTTCAGCAATAAAGTCTACCAACTTATCAATTTTGGGGAGCGGGTAACTGTCTTTTGGGCAGGCTTTGTTGAGATCTGTGAAGTCTACACACATACGCCACTTCTCATTTTGTTTCTTGACTATCACGACATCACAACCGTGATAGGATAGATTGCCTCTTTAATTTTTCTAGCCCTTAGCAATTTTTGTACTTCTTATTTGATTGCATCCTCCTCATTATCGCAAAGATTTATCTAGTCTGCTTGATAGGCTTAGCAGATGGGTCGACCTCCAACCTATGGACGACCACCTCTTCTTTTATTCCCATCATGTCTTCGACCCTCCAGGTAAAGATATTAAGGTTATCTCTTAGTAGTGCAATGATCTCCTCCCTTTTCTCTAGGGAGAGTTGTCCTCCAATTTTTATTCTTTGCTCCGGTAGTCGGGATTGAGTACTATTTCTTTCAACTGGTTAACGGGCTCCATTTCTGGTCCGTCTCTGAATTGCAATGTTTTAATGATGATCTCTCTAAGTCTTATTCCATAATCTCCATTCAAGTCCAGATCTTCTATTTCGATCGGTACGTTCATGACCTGGTCATCTAGTCTTACTTCCTGGTCGGCCCCTGAATTCTGTCCGACGACGAGCTGTGGAGCTATGTCGAGGTCGGGCAGAATTGTGGCCTCGGTGTTATCAAGTATATCTGCCTTGGTAGACATGTAATGGGCTAGCTGCAATTCACCAACGTCATAAGGAGTGATGGATCCGAACCTATTGTGCCATTGAACCACTTCGTCATTCCCTTGTCCCACATGGGTTCTAATTCTTCCTCCCCTTCCTGGCTATTGGTAGTCTTTGTCGTATCGAACATCATGAGCTCCTCGTCCTCGACTTCAAATATCAGATGGATCCTGGAGCTAGTGCTCGTCATCTTGACAAACTTAGAAAGTGTCAATCTTTCTTCTAGCATGTCGATTTCCCTCTTTCGAGCCGTTTTCCTTGTTTTCGTCACATGTTCCACGAATGTGACTGTGGCTTCCGTCTGGTAGGGGTATTTACTGATTTCAAGCAATAAGTCGACCGTGCTCATATCATTAACTTTGTGATTGTTGAAACCCTTAGCCTACCGTGCAGTATGGTACCAAAGACGGTGTCTTTTAGGTTCCATATTCCGGAAGGTTGAATAGTACATGATATCTCTCGAGACCCCCAAGTCGATGAGGAGTCTCCAGAATTCACAATTATCAATTATTCCTTTGGTCACCAAGGGATGTTCACGAGCAACACGACTCCCAGCTAGCTCGTTGGGAGAGAAGCTAATGACTTCTTCCTCTTTGTACACCCATGCAGGGATGTGGTAGACTTTACTCAACTCATGTATTTGGTCCTCGAGGTTTTGTTCAAGACGACCTTCTCCCTTACGGCGCTGGAGCTTTACCCAGGAGGTCGGTCCTCTCTTTCTTCTCTATCATCGTTATCTCTCCCTCGATTGTTATCTTTTCGCATAACATAACGGTCGAGTTTCCCTTTATCGACCCACCTTTGAATCATCCTTTTCAAGAGATGCAGTCTTTTGTATCATGTCTACGATCCTTGTGGAAGGCACAATATTTAGAATTCTCTCAGACATGTTTTGATTTTTCACTCAATGGTCGGGGATCAGGTAGGTCTACATGCTCCATGATCTCCGCGATAGGTTTAGTGAGAGGGGTGAAGACCTCAACTTTTTCTGTAGCTCGAGTCCTGTTTTTTCCCTTATAGCTGCCTCAATTGGAAGTCTGGTTTATGCCAGTCTTGGCCGTTTCAGCTCTTTCTGATCTTTTCTTACTCTTATCTTCAGTCGTAGCTTTGTCATAAGCTTGGGTTGTACAGGATCCCGGACTTTGTTTTGGCTCCTCATGAGTTCATATATCAATTACCCAGATAGCAAACCAGAGTTAAAACAAACAATCACCTCCCAGTCAGCCATAGCTCTGAATCGATTGTAATAACTTAGGGTGGACTCAGTTTTGCCTTGCTCAATGTTAGCCAAGTCTGTCAACCTCTTTTTCCGCTTGCATGCAGTTGCAAAATAATCAAGAAACCTTTTCCTCATTACTCTCCAACTGTCTATGCTCCCCTTCTTCTGTTCGCGGGACCATGATTGGGCTATCTCAGCGAAGGTATTGGTGGAAGCCTTACAGAGTATATCATCGGCCTTGGACAAGAGTGCCATGTTTGACTCAAAGCCTTGCACATGGTCTCTTGCATCCGTGGTTCCTCCATACTTCTCAAAATTGGGGATTTTAAGAGCCGAATTGGGAGGTTAATCAACAATCCACTTGGAGAAGGGACGGGTGGCACTAGTGTCCTCATCCTCAACTTCTTTCTTCACCAACCCCAATTCATCAATTCCCTTCTTCAGGAGAAGAAGTTCCCTTGCATCTTTCTGTGATGTAATGGAAACTGCAATGGGTTCTCTCCTTATCTCGGTGGCCGTTAACCCGACTTTGCTCTGCCCGTCTTTCGTGGCTGACATGATTGTCTCCTTGTCCAGAAGGTTCCCTACCAATACGTGGACTTGGGGGTTTGGAATGACGAGAAGGAGTTCTATTCCTTTTGGGAGTAATTTCTCGATGGGGAGGACTCCTATGTCGAGAAGAGGGATCTCGACGAGGATGAGTCCTCGACGGGCACTCTCATGTCCTGGAGCTCCATCACGTGGCTGAATGTCCTGGACGACCAGCTGTCTGGATTTACCAGCAGCGTCGCGTTGTGGATGATTTTGGTCAGCTGGATGGTTTTTCGTATTCTCATGACTACCTCGCCTATCAGCGGACTTTCCCCTTCGTGGAAAAATCCAGTTCTAGTGGGGCGGATGAACTTTGCCTATGAATGGTCTGGATCTAGTTCCAGCAATGTGAGGACCCCGACCCGGAACCTACACGTGTCCCAAGCTGGAGCATCCTCAAACTAACCCAATTTTTCCTAATCTTTTAAAACTTTTATTTAACTTTCAAAATTAAATACAATTATTATAACCATTTAAAAATAAATATACACCTTTTCACAATGGAGAAATAATTGACCAACTTAGAAAGTAAGAAACTGTTTTAGTTACAAAAAGGCCTCGGTTATAACATAAAATGAAGATTTATAAATACAATTCCGTAATTGAATTATACCAAAACACACTTTCTATACCAACCTAATCATACCCCGACAATTCTCACAATATAACTTCCAAACTCCTCACCGCCCTTACTTGGCTGGTCCACCTGTCTCGGAATCTAAAAACAGTAAAGGGAGAGGGGTGAGAATAAATCTCGGCAAGCTATTATGAATGCGACAATATGCCATATAAGATGCAACACATAACAAGTTGCATATAACACGTTGGAAAAGTTTGTAAACACCTTACATTACCTTGGTTTACCTTTTCCCTTCGAACGATAGTCGTACAACTGACATTGGGTATAATAATACTCCAATCTTATTCCGTGAATGTATATCCACGAGAATCAATATCATATAACAAGCAGAGAGTAATAAATACCCCCAAACAATCGAGATAGTTATTGTCATAACTCATCTCCGAGTGAATCGCTTAGGCATTATTCACAAACAAATCGTACATAACCGAGATAGTTATCGTCATAACTCATCCCTTATGAACCGCTTAGGCAATATTCATAAACCCCGAACAACCGAGATAGTTATTGTCATAACTCATCTCACGTGACTAGCTTAGGCATATTCACGAAAACGACCCCTAACAACCGAGATAGTTATTGACATAACTCATCTCACGTGAGCTTAAAGCAATATTCACCGAAACAACCCTCCAACCACCGGTATACCGAAGTCCGGTACATATCATAAACTTGCAATATAAATCCACAAAGGGGATAAGCAACATAGCAACATGGTAATATATACTCATATTTAACAATTATCATAGTGCAACATTTATTCAACACACTATGCATAATATAAACAGTGTATATGAACTCAATGTAAGGCAAGGAAATATCATCAATCCATCCTACAAGGTCATTATACAATAAAACAAGGCCTCTATGAAGGTTCAAGCTCAATTTACTAAGTGGGGTCACAATCTATAAGTGACCAAACAATGTTGCTAACAAATTCGGTTATGATTTACGGTTAAACTTCCTGGGGTCTTGGGCGACCGCCCATACCTCTTGGGCGACCGCCCAAGAGGCTTTACAAGGCACTCTAAATTCTGGACACATGGGCGGCCGCTCACGCCCCCTTGGGCGACCGCCCAAGTGCCGGATCCATGAATTCCCAGGTTTCCCAAATTGTAATCTCTTACCATTTTCTTTCACTTCCCAAGTTTTCCTTCTACTCTACATTAAAAATCAACAAGAAGATTTCCTAGCTTCACCAAGTTCACCCTAAATCATGCAACCCCAAAATAAAGAATTCTAAGTCATTTATCATTCTACATTTTACCCATTTTATACCCTCTAAATCATCTTCCAAGAACATTATCCTCAACCAAATTCATTTACCCATTTTCTAACTCATGTAAGGTTCTAAAGCATGTAACACCCATTAATATAACAAGAACAACATTTATAATTTATGATCATTCATAAGAAGGAAAGTCATAACAATTCACATACTAAGCCATGTAACCCAAAAATGATTAAATCTTATATCATTTACCCTTTGAATCACTACCCATTTCACTATCACTTTCCAAGTATAAATTTCATAATTTAATTAACCCATTTGCTTACCTTCTTGACCCATTTTCCTAACCAACCACAACATTCTATTTCCTTACCAAATTTCTCAACATCCAAGAAAGTTTCTAAGGCCTCAAATAACCATTATAACAATAATAACAACATCAATAGTTTATGAACATTTAAAGAAAGGAAGTCATAATAACTCACATTAAAATGGGAGATGGATCATGGATTTCTTTAGCTTGATGAACTCCTCTTGGTCTCCCGATTCCAAAAGTGCTCTCGGATCTAAAAATGGTGAAGGATTGATCTTGGTAGGAGCCTTGGAAGGTGAAGCTTCAACAATGGAGTTCCATGGATTTGAGAGAGAATATCAAGGAGGAGAAGAAGGGAGGTGGAGTATGTAAATGGTAAAGGAGGAAGGGGGGGCGGATATGGAGGGATTTGGGGAGGGTTTTAGGGAGTTGTCCCCACTCCAAATATTCCCTACCAAAAACTCTTTCATCAATTTAAATTAATTCTCTCAATCCATAACATTTTATTTGTCCATTTTATTACCACTCCATTCTATTACTTTATTTATTTCTAATTATTATTTTTCCTTTAGAACACTATTTATTTCCTTATCATTTTATCCTAATATAAGAAATTTAAAGATATAAAATAAACACATAAGGTTGATATTAATATTAAAAGTATATAATGTTATACTAAAATTGTGTCTAGGGTTAGGGTCGTTACACTCACTCCCCCTTAAAGAAAATTCGTCCCGAATTTTTTTTTTTTAAAAGACTTACCTAAAAGTTCAATCCGCCTCGGTTACTTATGCATACCTCGGACTCCAATTCCATATAGTTTCTTCAATCTTTGTGATTCTTTTCCACGATTTCTAATTCCATTAATGAGACGATATTACATTAAAACTTCAAATACTCTATAAGCTTCTCCAAACCGAGTCTATAAGTCAAATCACCAACCTTTTCTAAAGCTTCAAATGGATTAACGAATCTTGGCGCCAATTTACCTTAGGCCTTGCTTCTCCAAACTCACCCCAACAAATTAGAGATCGATATTTTCTCCCCAAACTATGCCTCATACGGTTTTATCTCAATGCTAGAATGATAACTGCTATTATACGTATCCAACCATTGGTAACCTTATGTCCTATCGACTACTAAATCTATTGTATATGCCCGTAGCATATCATCAACCACAAGTAATGATTCTTCAAATTTTTACAAGGTTAAACTTAATAGCATTCCTACCTTCCCAAAATGACCTTCCCGAACGATGTCTATCCAATCCATTTAACACTATGGGTTTTATACAATCGAATTATCCTATGGGTTTTATACAATCGAATTATCCACTAACATATGTGAGGACTTTATTAATAACATCTCATCAAGCTATATATATATAACGAGTAGAAAATACAATTCAACTTTCTATAACAGAACAACATACCCTTCTTTACTTTCAATGTAACTCAATCACAAAATCTATAGTGATAATACTCTCAAGTTCAACCTAGAACTCTAAATATTTTAATAAATCTTCTAACGTCAACATTCCATTGTCACCATTCAACGTTCCAATTATGTTCAGGACTAGTGACAAATCAATATTCAAATTGAAGGGTTGGCCGCCTGTGAGCCGATCCAACTCCAAAACAAAACCGAGTCTATTGTGATCGACACAATAATAACCCCACATTTATCAATTCATTTCTCGGACCAAAACTTGAATACAATTAATCATTATAGGAAACTAGGTTGCAATTTCTACTTGCTTACGAACAATTTATATCTTTAGGATACCAAGTCTTTCTAAAAGTTACAACATCTTTCAAAATTCCAAAGGATAAAATAAAAGAGATTCAAAGAGACCCGAATGGTTTATTTATTTAAAACCGGCCCATACCGGTTTAATTAACTAAACCACTCACAATTTAAGAAATTTCAAAAGATTGATAAGCTAACAAAATAACTCGAGTGATTTAATTATCTACAACCGTCCCATACCGGTGGTAGATAGTTAAATTACTCACAGTTTTAATTTACACGAAAATGGAGTTCTTGACCTTATTAAATCAACTATCCCCGAAGGGCACAATTGCTCATACCGAAGTTCAATATACAATCCAAAGTTTTAAAGCACATTTAAAACAATTCTAACATAATACTCTTGTTTAACTTCTATTTATAGTGTAGCCACCACTCATAATATTTTTACTTAGTTGAATTCCTTATAAGAAAACACAATCTCGTAATACTTATTACTATCTCCGATAAATACACTAAACATTCATCAAGGTTATAAACTTGGCAAAGCATCCTCAATTCAATAATTCTTCAAGTTGAATATTCAACACCTTTACTTAATGTGAGTCATCTATTCCCTACCTTTGATATTGGTATTGTACTTAGCAACAACATATTGTAAACATCTAGTTCCCAATCAAATACCATAATTTCTAAATAAGAAAATATAATTGGAACTCTCATAGATCAATCATTCCCAAATTTCAATTAAACATTACGGTATAATCTAACTTAACTCTCGATAACCATCAACAAACTCAAAATCCGTATAACGTCAATATCTTTCAAGCATCACACTAATCCCTCATATGATTCACGTAACTAAGTCGACTTATAGTATATAATCATCCTAAAGTATCATGTCTTCCAGTAAGATTCATCCTCATTTTCTCAACTAATGATAATCAATTCTCAAAACGAACCATATACATATATTACCAATTTACGAAGTTGATCCTTTAAATCACCAATAAGCTGTATCTATTATACTTCTTCGTATTTACCCTATTTACCTCTCCATAACTAATACACAATCCACAAATCAAAACGGTCATACTATATATAAATGTTGTCTTAAGTATATCCTTAAAGCAAATTTTCCTTTGTAATTGTAACACTCAGAAAAATTCAACTAATAACCATTGAGTATCCTACTAGTTTCTAAAATCGAGTCATACAAATCGTCAACAAGTGCTAACGAATACTTATTCTTCACAGTTACCTATTTAAGATCTCTATAACCTTATAATTAACCACCAAGTATCATCTTTTCTAAATATAGTAACAATTTAACCTTATGGAGATTCACTACGCTCATTATCTTCTTTACCAAATAATTTTCCCAAAATGAATCATCAATTCTGTCATCCCAATTAGTGTCCTCTATCTAGAAATCCGAATACTAAAATAGTACCTTATATCAACTCAAAGCTTCAATATCTGGTATGATGCACGATGAAAACCCATTTTTGAAACTCTCTTGAAAAACACCACTTAGTCAACTTATAGGGTGATATCACTTACAAAATATCTGATTTCCTATTCAAATTAGTAGCAAAATTTCAATCAATCTCTCCTTAGAAAATAAACTTATAGCACATAAGGCAAGGACATATTAGTTCTATAAGATCTCGTACTCGCGATATTTTATAACTCATATAATCCCACTTAGACTATCACTTCCAATACTAGTCTCATATATCTAGTCTCTACCACGAGACACCAATGAATAACTAATCATGCAATTATACCACCATAAACCACTCTTAATTAGGCCATATACCTAACCTCAACTAAGAGTTCACAAATTCATTTACCACCGGTACATGAGATAATTCAAGTGTATTTAAATCAAATATAACACACAACCCAAATAACCTTCACATTCCTTAGGCCATACTTTCGACATTTACGCATATATGACATAATATCAATTAATAATTTATCCGCCTCAATTACACACGGAGGCAATCAAACATAGATAAGGAGACTCGCTTCTTGCGACAGTCCTCCCAAATCACAATCACCATGATAAACAAGAATGATTCAAGGTACTCTCCAGTAGGAGTAGAACCTCCAACACGTAAGGCAACTTTTAGGCCTATTATGCAAATAAAAGATGAAATGTAATGCCACATGAGAACGAATGAACGAGGGATTTATAAAAGTATGAACCCTAACTCTGAGGCAGGTAAAATACCTCAAATGATGGTGGAGGAATCTATCTTTCCATAACTCACCTTTCCTTGATTCCTTGGATGGTCAATATCATTTTACGTCTTTGAACAAATTCTGTGTTAAACTCTCGACGTAAGTTATCGCACACTCTCGCTCGGCTAGACTCTGCGAGAACTCTAGCAGAGCTACGATACCAAGCGTGAGGACCCCGACCCGGAACCTACACGTGTCCCAGTGGAGCATCCTCAAACTAACCCGATTTTTCCTAATCTTTTAAAACTTTTATTTAACTTTCAAAATTAAATACAATTATTATAACCACTTAAAAATAAATCTACACCTTTTCACAATGGAGAAATAATTGACCAACTTAGAAAGTAAGCTGTTTTAGTTACAAAAAGGCCTCGGTTATAACATAAAATGAAGATTTATAAATACAATTCCGTAATTGAATTATGCAAGCACACTTTCTATACCAACCTAATCATACCCAGACAATTCTCACAATATAACTTCCAAACTCCTCACCGCCCTTACTTGGTGGTCCACCTGTCTCGGAATCTAAAAACGGTAAAGGGAGAGGGGTGAGAATAAATCTCGGCAAGCTATTATGAATGCGACAATATGCCATATAAGATGCGACACATAACAAGTTGCATATAACACGTTGGAAAAGTTTGTAAACACCTTACATTACCTTGGTTTACCTTTTCCCGATACGAACGATAGTCGTACAACATTGGGTATAATAATACTCCAATCTTATTCCGTGAATGTATATCCACGAATCAATATCATATAACAAACAGAGAGTAATAAATACCCCCAAACAATCGAGATAGTTATTGTCGATAACTCATCTCCGGTGAAGCTGCTTAGGCATTATTCACAAACAAATCGTACAAGGCCGAGATAGTTATCGTCATAACTCATCCCTTATGAGCTGCTTAGGCAATATTCATAAACCCCAGAACAACGAGATAGTTATTGTCATAACTCGTCTCACGTGAGCTACTTAGGCATATTCACGAAAGCGACCCCTAACAACCGAGATAGTTATTGACATAACTCATCTCACGTGAGCTAGCTTAAAGCAATATTCACCGAAACAACCCTCCAACCACCGGTATACCGAAGTCCGGTACATATCATAAACTTGCAATATAAATCCACAAAGGGGATAAGCAACATAGCAACATGGTAATATATACTCATATTTAACAATTATCATAGTGCAACATTTATTGAACACAGTATGCATAATATAAACGGTGTATATGAACTCGATGTAAGGCAAGGAAATATCATCAATCCATCCTACAAGGTCATTATACAATAAAACAAGGCCTCTATGAAGGTTCAAGCTCAATTTACTAAGTGGGGTCACAATACTATAAGTGACGAACAATGTTGCTAACAAATTCGGTTATGATTTACGGTTAAACTTCACGGGGTCTTGGGCGACCGCCCATACCTCTTGGGCGACCGCCCAGAGGCTTACAGGCACTCTAAATTACGGACACATGGGCGGCCGCTCACGCCCCCTTGGGCGACCGCCAGTCTTGGGATCCATGAATTCCCGGGTTTCCCAAATTGTAATCTCTTTACCATTTTCTTTCACTTCCCAAGTTTTCCTTCTACTCTACATTAAAAATCAACAAGAAGATTTCCTAGCTTCACCAAGTTCACCCTAAATCATGCAACCCCAAAATAAAGAATTCTAAGTCATTTATCATTCTACATTTTACCCATTTTATACCCTCTAAATCATCTTCCAAGAACATTATCCTCAACCAAATTCATTTACCCATTTTCTAACTCATGTAAGGTTCTAAAGCATGTAACACCCATTAATATAACAAGAACAACATTTATAATTTATGATCATTCATAAGAAGGAAAGTCATAACAATTCACATACTAAGCCATGTAACCCAAAAAATGATTAAATCTTATATCATTTACCCTTTGAATCACTACCCATTTCACTATCACTTTCCAAGTATAAATTTCATAATTTAATTAACCCATTTGCTTACCTTCTTGACCCATTTTCCTAACCAACCACAACATTCTATTTCCTTACCAAATTTCTCAACATCCAAGAAAGTTTCTAAGGCCTCAAATAACCATTATAACAATAATAACAACATCAATAGTTTATGAACATTTAAAGAAAGGAAGTCATAATAACTCACATTAAAATGGGAGATGGATCATGGATTTCTTTAGCTTGATGAACTCCTCTTGGTCTCCCGATTCCAAAAGTGCTCTCGGATCTAAAAATGGTGAAGGATTGATCTTGGTAGGAGCCTTGGAAGGTGAAGCTTCAACAATGGAGTTCCATGGATTTGAGAGAGAATATCAAGGAGGAGAAGAAGGGAGGTGGAGTATGTAAATGGTAAAGGAGGAAGGGGGGGGCGGATATGGAGGGGATTTGGGGAGGGTTTTAGGGGAGTTGTCCCCCACTCCAAATATTTCCTACCAAAAACTCTTTCATCAATTTAAATTAATTCTCTCAACCCATAACATTTTATTTGTCCATTTTATTACCACTCCATTCTATTACTTTATTTATTTCTAATTATTATTTTTCCTTTAGAACACTATTTATTTCCTTATCATTTTATCCTAATATAAGAAATTTAAAGATATAAAATAAACACATAAGGTTGATATTAATATTAAAAGTATATAATGTTATACTAAAATTGTGTCTAGGGTTAGGGTCGTTACAAGCAAAGCATTTCACGTTTCATAGATACGTTATAAGGTGTCGATCTGACGGTACAGTAGAATTCTACGATACGAAGGTGGAACAGATGGGTCTGCACCTCTTGGGCTGCTGATGGATAAAAATCATCTCTTGTAATAAAAACCTAGCAAATATACTAGTTACCATTGTAGCAACTTAAAAATGAAAGGGTCGAACCACAGAGACTCGTTGGCAAGCAAGTGTATTTAAGTAGTGTAGAAGTAACCAAAGGGGGGGGTTGTTTTATTGTTTATTAATTAATAGAGCAAGAAATTAAATACTAATATTAAGCAGCACAATTAACGAAAAGAGATTAACCAGATTTAGAGGAATATTCACAGATTGAATTTCATTAATATCATCACCTTATGCTATATTTTGGGTAAAAGAATTACTCTAACTCGTTCAAAGTTTCGTTCACTTGATTAAGGTTTGGGATGTTTGGTGTGCGGATTGCAATCCTGATATTTCCTTCTCAATTATATTTTCCGTGAAGTTAATATAATGATCTAGAAATTCATTAAACTTTAAGGAACAAGTTAACCTAGATTCAGTTGATTTCCGTGAAGTTATCAATTTAATATAATCAAGGGAATATGAGTCATTATTTATTATTTCTCCTTTCAACAATAAACCAATTAATAGAATGGAAAAAAAATTCAATGTCATTATATATTTTTGTTGAATATCTTTTATTTAAGGGTTAATTACAAATTAGGGCCTAAAGTCTCACATGAGGTCCCCAAAAGGGGCCTGGCCTTTTTTTTTAGCGATTTAGGGTCTGACTTCACATTTTTTAATCAAATCAGGGCTTTTGACGATTTCCATCCAAATAATCCGTTAAGTTAAAGAATAGGTAACGAAGGGACTAGTTTGCAATGATTATTAGTTTTTGGGGGCCAAATGCAAAGTTTAAATATAAAGTGTTCAAAATTTATTTCTTTTTCCAAAATAATTAATATTATCTTAATTCTAAAATAATTAATATCCGGAATAAATACTATATGTTTTTTAATTTTTATATTAAAAAATAAAAATATTATTTTTTTAGGTTAAAAAATAATTAATGTTCGTATAATAATTTTAAAAATTTATTTCTTTTCCCAAAATAATTAACATTATATTAATTATTTAATTAACCCTTTATTTAAAAAATATTTTTTCAAATTAACCTTTATTTTCCATCTGGGTCTTTCTTAATTTCCTCGAATTTTCTATAATCTGTTGACAGACCCAGTTGTTAATTTGTTGAATAGAAGCTGAGCCCTCGTACAAGGTTAGTTTCACTTATTCCCTCCGTTCCACTCCAAGTGTCACTTTTTATCCAAAATGACATCCCATTTAAAGTGTCACCTTTTTTAAAAAGAAAATGTTTTATTATTATTCTATTATCCCATCAACTATTTCCTCCACTAATTTTCTCTCCTCTACACTCACAACACTTTTTAAATTCACTATTTCCTCCACTAATTCCCTTTTCTATTTTCAAATTACACTCACAACATTTTTTCTTTTCCCTTTTTTCCTTAATTTGCGTGCCACCCCTAAAAGGGTGACACTCTTGGTGGGACGGAGGGAGTATTTGTTTTCTTTAATATTGTTGTAAATATGTAATAATCATTGCTAATGACGACGGTGAAATTACGACAAAATTCTTAGATATGAATAGAGATAAATTTAAAGAAATATCGCACAAACATTATAACAAATAGGACATATTTACAACAAAAAAAAAGTAGTTATACATTACATTAAAATATTTAGAAAAATAAAAAGAAATATTATTACATACTTTGGAATCAATTTAAAAGTATTAGATATAAACCTTACCCAATCAACATTTCATAGTCATAAAATTATTATTATGAATTGAAACAATTACTATATTAGCCATATTATTTTATTTGTTGGGCTATATTATTCTATGTCATAATAAATATTACCATTTTTTCTTATATTTACAACTCTACATTATACTCCATCAATAATTTTATTTTATTTTAATTTTCATAATTTAATATATTTTTATGGGTTATGGAAAGTATTTTACGGGTACAATTTAATCAAATTGAATTATCAAATTTCTTAAAGTAATTATTTCATCTTCACATTTGTCAAACATACATGACAAAATCAGTACACTCCTCTTTCCTCCTTCCCCATTTACAGCTTTACCACACCTCCCAACCCAATTATAAGGCATTAAATAATCACAAATTATAATCATAAAATTTGGACAAATATCCAATCCAATGAAAACAATGAAAATTGTAAAATATCTCATTTGCAGATTGGTCAACCTTAAGTTAACACTTTATAAGATTTTATATATTTTTTAATATAATGTAGAATAACAATTATTACTAAGAATAAATAATTCATTATTTATTAGTTATCTGGTTTTAATATGATAATTTATAAAATTATTATTTTTATTAAAAAATAGGGTCATTGCCCCATAAGTTCATTTTTTTTTATATCTATGCTCAATAAGTTCCTTTTATGATGTTGTATTATGTTTCTAAAATACAACATCAATTAAGGCCATATCTTGCATTTCGGCGTCATAGGTGGCCAGTCCGGCTTCATGGATCGGCGATCGGTCCGACCTCCGGCGGCCAAATTTCGGTGATCGACGGCGGATTCGGCCAAAATAGCCGGATTAGGTGAAAATTGACCGAATTTCGGCAAAAATTGGCCAGGTCGGCATGCGCGATAGCAGACGTTAGCGGCGGAGGCTGAGGCTGTGGCGGAGCGATGGTGCGGATGCGGTATTATGATTTTAAACTCTTGCATAACTAAATGTTGTATATACATGTCTGACATGAGAACTTATGGGGCATTTTAATACAATAAGGAACTTAGTGGAAAATGATTTGTTCCAAAAGGAACTTATGGGGCAAATTCCCTAAAAAATAACGCAATTATCATGTTTTGAAATTATTTATCATATTACAAAATATTAATAAAGATAATAACTATCAAAAAAAAATATTTTAACATCAAAATTTTGATACCTACCATTGAAAATGAAATTTTGATATTATTTAAATAGTGTCATAATTAACAAAATTTAATGTTGATACATACCAATGTAAATGAAATTTTGATATTATATCATAAGTAACAAAAGTTGATGTTGATACCTATAACTAAGAACCATACATTGTATTGTAGATGATATCTCATAAACCTTCACCTTCTAAATCAAACATATATAATCCCATTGTTACTTTTAGGCTATCACGTCGGTATGGCCGTCCATTCGGCGCCGAATAAAATATTAATTTTTAAACCCATATCTGTCCCAACCTTATATAATTTATCTCCATCAGTGATGGCCCAACGGCCAACCCAACCCAACCTTTTAAAAATAAAATTAATATATAAAATATATTAATTTAAAAAATATATTTATATAAATACAAAACCAAAATAATTTGATCAAAAAAAAAAAAAAAAAAAAAAAAAGAAGCACAATCGGGGTCAACCTCAACCTCAACCTCAACCTCAACCTCAGGGCAACAAATTGCCCAAGGTCACCAATTTTGATGACTTTCCTTGCTTTTTTTTTTTTTTTTTTTTTTTATTGGGTGACTCTCCCTGATGTGAGTAGCCTTACCAAAGGTACTCTATCTTCTCACGTGCTGAATGAATATGATTTAATTTTAACGAAAGGTTGTGAAAAAATTTCAATACTTCAAAAAAAATCTCAATTATTAATGTTTCTTTCATGCCTAAATACATCTATTATTATCATTCATGATAAATTTAAAAAGCTAAGATTTAAACTTTTAAAATTGTTGAAATCAAAAGAATTAAAGTTTAATTAATTTTTAACGAAATATTAAGAATATAATTACCGCAATACTCACCCATCTTTAATGGTTATTTTAAAAATGTTAAATCAAAAGAATGTCTATTTTGTGATTAATTTTTTTCCTAACTGACTTGCACCAAAAAAAAAAAACCATACTTCAGTTTTTATTTCGAAAAAAGATTTCAAAGTTGTATACATATGATATTTATACATTTTCACTATTAATTTTTCTCAAAATAAGGTATTCCTTAAATAAAAAATGTACATTTATTTTCATATGGATTTTTTAATTACAGTATAATTTTTATAATTTTAATCAATCATATGTTTGGAGTAACAAATAGTTCAAAATTATTTTGTAGGAATTGAATCAACATAAAAATATGCTTCCAATAGAATTTTTTTTTATATGGAAGTAATAAAATTATAAAATTGGCCTAGGTGGAATAATGGGTTAAATATGAAACATAATGACCTTTATATTTTATTTCATTAATAAGTACGACTAAATACATAGAAACATTTAACCCAATTTCATAAAAGCCCCACGCTTTACAGTAAAAAAAAAAAACCACCCTAAGTAGATCAGATCCAAAAATTTCCCCTCCTCATCTCTCTCTTTCTCTGCTAGAGCAGTTGCCCCACCCTCACCTCACGACAATGGCCACCGTCACCCACATCTCTCCTTCTCCGGTAAAACGCTGGCCAACCCCAACCGCACCTCCCCCTCCTCTACACACGACGTTTCCCACCCTCATCACCCCATAAGGCACACCAAAAAACCTAGATCTACATCACTCTCTAGTCCTCTAGCTACAACAAATTATGCCGCTCACCCCGAAAACCACTCACATCGACGCCACCACTAACGATGGCGCCATCAAAAAACCTAGATCTACATCTCCTTTTTCGGTAAAACGCTTTCTCCTTTTCTCTTTTCCTCTATCTCACGCTCTTTCTTTCTGTTTTTGATTTAACGTCATAGAAGTGAAGAGATTTACCTTCCAACTCAAATGATCTTCAATCCTAATTCAGTGACTTTATTGAAGCTACTTTTATGTCTCCACCACAGCTACTGCAATTGCCACCGCTTTCGCTTCTCCCCATCAACAAACGTTCGAGCTTCCAACATCTCCAACGATCATTCTCTGCGTCGTTCATTTCATGTTCGTATTCTCTGACGACCTATTTTGCAAAAGAAAAAACTGAGATTAGGGATCTACTTGGCTTAATCTGTGTGTGTGTGTGAACGTATGTGCATGTTCTATAATATGAGAGAAGAGTGTTCAAGATGAACAAAATTTAATCAAAAATGAGTTAAGAGAGGGGATGGAGACTGCTTTAATTCAAAATATGCATCGGGGGATGAGCACCTCTCTCAAGGCCAATGAGATAAAATGGAGGCTACTTTAATTCAAAATATGCATTGGAAGATGAGCACCTCTTACAAAGCCAATGAGATAAACTGAAATTTTTTTAAAAAAAATTTGACTGCTCATCAATAAAAAAATGGAAAATCCATGGGAATTGTGTATTATTTGTTTTATTCAAAGCAATGTGAAATGTCAGATTTGCCCTTCATTGTTGAAAAATTTATCACTTACTTCCTTTAATATATACTCCCTCCGTCCCAATAAGTGCTTCACCCTTTTGGGTAGGCACGCAAATTATGGAAATGGGAGGGAAAAAAAATGTTGTGAGTGTAATTTGAAAATAGGAGAGAGAATTAGTGAAGGGAATAGTAAATTATAATGGTGTTGTGAGTATTAAAATAATGTAGGAGAGAGAATGAGTGGAGGAAATAGTAAAGATTCTTTGCCAAAAAAGGAAATGTGAAGCTTCTAACGGAACGCCCTTTTGGTTAATTAGTGAAGCTTTTATTGGGACGGAGGGAGTATAGATTTAATATACTCCCTCCGTCCCAATAAGTGCTTCACTCTTTTGGGTGAGCACACAAATTATGGAAATGAGAGGAAAAAAAAATGTTGTGAATGTAATTTGAAAATAGGAGAGAGAATTAGTGGAGGGAATAGTAAATTATAATGGTGTTGTGAGTATTAAAATAATGTAGGAGAGAGAATGAGTGGAGGAAATAATAAAGATTCTTTGCCAAAAAAAAGAAAAGGTGAAATTTCTAACGGAACGCCCTTTTGAATAATTAGTGAAGCTTTTATTGGAATGGAGGAAGTATATAGAGATTCTGCTTTTTTTTTGTTAGGTAAAGGTAAAGTAGTAATAAAATGATTATGCTAAGTTTGAAATTAAGTACTATGATTGTAATAATTTTTTGATTTAATTGCAAATTGTTGGATATTGTACCGTTTAAAGTCTTAAAAGATCCTGAGACCCTCCCCTTAAAATCAATTGGTGTCAAGAAAAATGTCTCATGATTTTTATATGTGCAATGTTTGTCAATTCCCAATATGAGATAATATCTCTAACACGCTCCCTCACGTGTAGTCGGGCTTTGCCAAAAGCTTACAACGTGGACTTATTAATTGGGTGGCGCGGAGTAATATCGTGGGCCGTTGGGCCTGCACGTGTAAGGACCTGCTCTGATATCATCTTAAAGTCTGAGGTTTCACCTTAAAACCAATTGGTGTCAAGGGGAGTGACCCAGGATCTTTATATGTCATTAACAAAGTTTATCAATTTCCAATGTGTGATAATATCTCTAACACACTCCCTCACGTGTAGCCGAGCTTTGCCAAAGGCTTACAACGTGGACTTATTAATCGGGTGGCGCGGGGTAACATTGTGGGCCGTTGGGCCTGCACGTGTAAGGATCTGCTCTGATACCATCTTAAAGTCTGAGGTTCCACCTTAAAACCAATTGGTGTTAAGGGGAGTGTCACAGAATCTTTATATGTCATAGGCAAGGTTTGTTAATTTTCAATGTGAGATAATATCACTAACATCTAACATAAAGCAGTCTTCTTCTTCTTTAATTATGATGTTGCAGACTTGGCAATCGGGTCGGGTTGAGTTGGATTGAGTCAGGTTAAAGCGGGTAACGGGTTAAAGCGGGTAACGGGTTGAGACAAGTAATACCTGTTACAACCCATTTAACATACGGGTCGAATGAGGCGGGTCGACTCGGATAACCCAATAAGCTCAACTCTTTTTTTTTCTTTTAAATTACTCGGCTAGAAAAAATAATTTCAAAAATAAATTAATTTTTTTGACCCAACGGTGGGGGGGGGGGGTTAGGGGTGGGGCTGGGGCGGGGGGTGGGTGGGGGTGTTGTGAAATTGGTGCTCCCCCGTTGCAATCAAAACAAAGAAATCAACACACCCACACGTACAAGAAAGAAACAATCACACACAAGAACACAAGAGTTGTTTATCCGGTTCATTCACCAACTCGTGAACTACGTCCGGGGGCAATTGCCAAGCCAATATGTATTCTAATATGTTGCTACAATGTGTTCTAGGCCGAAATTATGCTTATATAGTTATACAAGGAAGCCCTAACTCAGTTTAAGAACAGATCTAAACGAATTAGGAAACAAATCAAAACTGTGCTGAAATCCCGAACCAAGCGCGGCCGCGCAGACCCCTAGCGCGGTCGCCCTCCACGCCAGAAAACTCAACACCCACGTTTGACCTTCCAGCGCGGTCGCTCTCCTCGAGCGCGGCCGCTCTCCTTCGCAGAAGCTCCTCCGACGTTTTCTTCTCCCTTGCAGTTTTAGGATCCAATCCCAACAATCTCCCACCGGAGACTAAACCAACAAACATAAAATCACCCATTAACTCCCACCACGGAGTAAAGACCTTCGAACACATTTCCTCCATCCATATTGGCTTGACACTACCTCTCCTCTCCTCAAGTACTAAGGCGAGTTGAAACCAAGCGACGTTTCAACCTCTCCGTGTTAGATGATTCTTGCCTCCCCAAATCAGCTTCTACCTTGATTTCTCCCCGCAAGTCTAACTTCGTCTTCTCCCTCCGGACCCACCTTCCTCGCAATGCCTCCCACTTGAAACTTGGACACACCTTGTTTCTTGCATATTGTTCTTGATGCGAAACCGCTCTCTGTTAGGGCCCTTGGACTTCCACACCGCGTTGATCAACTTTGAGTCCCCCCCAACATACCGTTTCTTGATGTCTCCCTTTTCACACCAACGAGCCGGTTCTTAAGCCTCTTTGCTCCCACCTGGGACAGCGACATTGTAGGTAGAGTACAACGTCTTCCCACTTAACCCCACGAGCCAACACCTTAGCCCCTTTTGTGACTTCCCAAGACCCACCAACGAAAGAAACACCATACCCTTCATTCGTCAAGTTGTCCCACGTAAATCACCCTTCTCCTCAAATCCGGAACATGCATCACGTCGTGTAGTTGTAAAACAGCCCCGTTAGGTGTCTTCATCATCACATCCCCTTACCTTTGATCTTGATGGTTGACCATCACCAAGATAGAGAACCCCAAAATCTACCGCTTCATTGATTCTCGCATCCCCACTAGCATGACAAGAAGCTCAGGAATCCAACACCCAATCTTCACCCATTGCTCCTCCCCTAGGATTAATACATCACCACCATCATCCACCACGTTAGCACCACCATCTTTTCCCGGACAGTCATAACTGATATGCCCCAATTCACCACAATTATAGCACTTGACCTTTTTCCCCTTTTTAGGTCTTCCCCTATTTCTCTCCACCCTAAGTGCAGCCCCATCTACGGAAGATTCTCCCCTTTTCTCTTTCCTTCGCAACTCCTCTTGAAGGATGAGATCTCTAACCTCCGTATACACCAATGCTGTTTTCGACGTACTAATCGTTGTGACAGTAACCTCCCAACTATCAGGCAATGACTTTAGTAGAAAACAAGCTAGCACTTCATCGAAGAAAGTAATATCAACACTTTTCAATTGGTCCACCATACCTTTGAAATTGCCGATATGACTTGCCGATGTCTGCCCCTCTGACATCTTCGCAATCGCAAACCTCTTTATCAAATGCACCTTATTGATATTTGACGGCTTCTCATACATGTCCGACAGCGTTTGTAGCAACTCCACCGTTGTCTTGGCCTCCATAGCGTTCCGTGCAACGTCGTCGGTTAGGGCACTCCTTACCGCTCCTAACGCCTTCCGATCCAACGTCTCCCAATCTCCTTGTGACATGTCTTCGGGCTTCGCCTTCAAGGGTTTATGAAGATCCTTACAATAAAGGTAGTCTTCAATCCTTGTCTTCCAAAACGTGAAATTCACACCGTTGAATTTCTCGATTGAGTTCTTCATCTTGACTGCTTCACCAAAATCCCCAAGAACGCGATTCAAAATTAATCAACTAATGAAAAGATTTTGAATCCTCCGAACCAAAGCTCTGATACCAGTTGTTGTGAAATTGGTGCTCCCCCGTTGCAATCAAAACAAAGAAATCAACACACCCACACGTACAAGAAAGAAACAATCACACACAAGAACACAAGAGTTGTTTACCCGGTTCATTCACCAACTCGTGAACTACGTCCGGGGGCAATTGCCAAGCCAATATGTATTCTAATATGTTGCTACAATGTGTTCTAGGCCGAAATTATGCTTATATAGTTATACAAGGAAGCCACTAACTCGGTTTAAGAAGAGATCTAAGCGAATTAGGAAACAAATCAAAGCTGTCTTGAAATCCCGAACCAAGCGCGGCCGCGCGCAGACCCTAGCGCGGTCGCCCTCCACGCCAGAAAACTCAACACCCACGTTTGACCTTCCAGCGCGGTCGCTCTCCTCCTCGAGCGCGGCCGCTCTCATTCGCAGAAGCTCCTCCGACGCTTTCTTCTCCCTTGCAGTTTTAGGATCCAATCCCAACAGGGGGTAGGGGTGGGGCTGAGATGGTTAAAAATAAATTTAAAATGTTTAATTTTTTTGACCCGGGGTGGGGGTGGGGGTGGGGTGGGATGGGGGTGGGGCCGTGGTGGTTAAAAATAAATTTAAAGTGTTTAATTTTTTTTTTGACCCGGGGGGGTGGGTGGGGGTGGGACGGGGGGTGGGGGGAGGGGTTTTGGTTAAAATAAATTTAAAATGCTTATTTTTTTTTTGATTCGGGGGAGGGGGGGGGGTTGTGGGGGTGGGGCGGTAATAATGGAAAAAATCTATTTTATTCATAAGCAGTGAGCTTGGTATTGCAACACGCGCTGTTACGCCTCCTTCCGTTCTTCGAAAAAATTAAAATGATTAGTTTTATTTTGACCCGGGGGGGGGTTGTTTGTAGGGTGGGGGGTTGGTTAAAAAAAATTTAAATGATTAAATTTTTTCTTATCCGATGGGGGGTTAGGGGGGTGGACGTGGGCGGGGGGTTAAAACTAAGTTTATTTTGGTTCATCTCCCTATCAATATAAATATAAAGGGTTAAGTCGGGTTGACGAGTTGACCCGCTTTAACCTGCTAAATTTAACGGATTAAAGCGGGTAACTCGTTTCAACCCGAAATTGTTAATGAGTTGGGTCGAGTCGAGTAATTAGCAAATTGAGTTGAGCGAATTTTTGGGTAATGGGTAAAAATTGACAGGCCTATGCCTGTGATGTTGTCAACTTGTTTATTAGCTTTATTTTTGTTTTAGCCTGTTCATGAACTTTAAAGCGGGTAACTCGTTTGGGATCGGCCCAATGCAACCTGCGCAATGGGCTACTAGGGCTAGCCTTTAGCCCAATGGCCTACTGAGTTGCATCTTGGAGTGGATTTGCTTATAAAGCCTCTTCATTTACTTAATTTAACTTTTGTATATGACTTTCCATATTCCCATTAACCTATAAATGAATTTGAGAAAATAAATACATTCTGTTAATCTACACAAAGCATAAATTACAGTTTTCATTAAATGAAACTATATATTTTGAAAATTGGGTCAAGGACTGGTCAAATTCCATTGTTGTTGCTAAACCCATTTTCAACAAATGTATGTTCTTTTCTTGTGATTTTTTTTTTCTCTTGCTCCTTTGGTTCCTAACAATACAACCCGTCAAAAATACATAGAATGTCATCTGCATTTAATTATTAATAAACTAAAACTTGACTTGCAATTTCAGTTAAGATTTCCCTGGGATAATGGGTTTTTTTAGTTACATTATGTTTTCCCGAGTCTTGCTTTTGCTTTTCAGCCTTTTTCCTTTTCTTTTCTATATATTTCTTTGTAATAAGGGAGAGTGACCCGAAAGTTCTAAAAAAGTATCATAATGTCCGAGAAGTTCCTTTACCATGTTGTATTATAGATGCAGTATTATATTCACATACGAGTGAATATAATAATATTGCATGCAGTATTATATATTACTGCATAAGAACTTTCAGGTCATTTCGATTTAATGAGGAACTTGAGGGGAAGTGATTTGTTCCAAAAGGAATTTTCGGGTCAAATTCCCTTGTAATAATGAACTTTGTTGCTACTTGTCATATCTTGGATTACAGAGGATTATCTGTATGTTTAGTAAAAATTTCCTTCAAATTGCAGGAATCTCAAATTGGATCTCATGAATATGTTGTGGATTATTCGAATTGCATGAGTTCGGGGGAAGCTTATCAACCGAGTCCACATTCAGTCGGGAACCACCATTTAAGGAAGACGGTTCACCAGTTTCTCGTTGCTACGAGACTGTTAGTACAGCAGATCTTCAAGGTTAGTGAACCAAAATGACTTCTTTGTGTGTCTCTGTGTGTGTTTTGTTTATGTTTTTTTTGTTTTTTTGTTTTAAATTTAATATCTATGATTTTTGGTAGGTCTGTGGACACAACTTCAGCTTCTTAAATCAGAGAGTGAAGAATCACAGTCCGAAGGAACCCAAATGGTCGTTTCAAGTGATGGAGATACCACCGAAAAATATTTTCATTCTTCCAATAAGAATGCAAAGTTGAAGAAATTCTTACAAGAACATGAAAGTAAGGATTTTTCCTACGTAGTAGATGTCTTGGAAGAGTCAGGACTTCATGGTGGGCCCAGGCCCAGACTAGTAAGCTTGGACAGCTGGCATTCCCCGGAGTGCCCTCTGAGCCCCTCGGTTTTCGAATCACTAGAGAAGAAATACAGTGATGATCATACGTCTTGGAACAAAGCAGAAAGAAGGCTTCTCTTTGATCGTGTAAATGGAGGGTTGATGGAGATTTTGAAACCGTGGATTAATGTCCACATTTACGCAAAGCCCTTGAGGAAAAAGGTCGGAAATGCATTGAGAAGGAATGTGATTGAGGAAGAACTGTGGGGTTTACTCGTTAGCGAGAAGAAGGAAGCAAAGAAAGAGTTGTCTGAAATGGCTGTGGGTAGTGGTGAAAGATGGGTCGAGTTTTGGGATGAAGTTGAGACCATTGCCATAGATATAGAGAAATTTTTGTTCGACGAGCTTGCAACAGAGTTAGTTCGTATTTAGAGTGGTCATAAACTTGGAATTTATTTTTTATTTTTATTTTATTATTATTTTTGGGTTGGTGAGAATTTAGAAGTATAGGAATATGTAATGACAATCATGTGTGTGTAAGAGACTTTAAATTTAATTTGGTACATTGATTTTGTGAAACAGAATGATACTAGTACTGAACACCCGTGCAAGGCACGGGCCATTTTAATTTCCCAATTTATTTTTACTTTCTAATTATTGTATAACTTATTTTTACTTCCTAACTATTGTACTTAATATTGTATTTAAGCAACACAATTTAATGTTTAAAATTAAAATAAAAAAATGAGTGCATAATGATTAAGGGGTCCTACTATTTGCACATTTTTTTATTAAAATAATGTGCAAATAACTTAGATATTCTAAACCAACATTGTTAATTGTGAAAAGTTATCATTAATCAATAATAAAGCTTTTTCTTAAATTTTTTTTGCCTTTGACTTTATCAACCTAATCTCCTAAAAGGTAGTAGTAATAATTATATTGTCCCCTATATATATTACTAGTCTTTTAGATTTATAAATTAGAGTTTAATTTATAATTTTATTTTTTGAATATGTTTTATAGTTTATATTATATATTTATCTAAATAAGTTTATCATGCCAAAGGGTTGTTGTACTTTGTCTACTTTTTTCATCAATTTTAACAAGTTATATAAACATACTCCTATTATCCTCCTTACATAGTATAGTATTTATATTACTATTTATACTACTAAGAAAAATTCTAGAAAGTAATAAAATTATAAAACATCTTTAATACTAAACTACCTCTATCGTAATATAAATAAAACAAATAATAATAATACATGTATTAACTAAAAAATAACCAAAAACAAGTTTGGTCAACTCATTCTCTTATCACATACCGGTCGTGATAATAGATAATAGCAAGGTAGGTTGGGTAACCAAAATAAGTTTCTAAATTGAAATATTTTAATAGATTATAAACTTAAGCTTGTTTGATAAGGAAATATTAAATTACTTAAACAATTAAAAATGTCTTAAATATAGCTATTAATTTTAAGCTAAGAATGAGTGTCTTAACAAGGTAAGAGGGAAAAAGAGAAAAAAAGGGAATGAGTTCAAATTCATTTATCAACATATTCTATATTGTATACCTAAAACTTTTTTTTTTTTGTGATATTTTATTCTCTCATATAAATTATATTTAAAGTTTTTTTTTTCGGATATGTATTATTTATATTTGTAGGCCATATTTAAAATACTTGATTTTTTTAATTTTTTTTCTCATAAAGTTTACTCAAGTTGAGTAAAAAAAAATCAAACTAACATTTAGTATGGGACTAATGAATTATCATTAAAAAATATTTAAATACTATTTTGCTTGTCCTAAATAAAATAGTTTGATAATTAAACTCATAATATTTATTTTATAAATAGTAATTATTTATTTTGTATTTTTTAAACTATTGGAATATAATTTTTGTTAGACTATTATTTGGAAGCCAAAATCTTACAAAATTTTGAGTGTTAGTTGAAATTTTAATTAAATTCAGATATATGTGTCTTGTCATTACCAAACAAGTATAAACTCTTAAAATTCAGTAACTTAATAATTTCAAACGATTTAAAAACGAATGTCTCACAAGTATCAATGATAATGTTACAACGTATCTGTCATTCAATATTTATTAACATTTGAAAGGACACTTTTAACACTTGTTAAAGACCGATAATATGTGCAAGTGTTTAATAGTGGCAGTATACGCTTAAAGAGTGTCAATGTATGTCTTAAAAAGTGTTGGTGTATGTCTTAAACAGTATCGGTGTGTGCATTAAAGAATGTCAGTTGTAGTGTTAAAGAGTGCTAGTGATGGTGCAAAAAAGAGTGTCCATGATAATATTAAAAAGTGTCACTGATAGTGTTGACAAGTGTGAGTCGTAGGGTTATGAAGTGTCATATTGTTTTAATAAGTTTCGATTATTTACAAAACGGCAAATTGCATTTTAGTTACATGAGTTTGTCGAGATGTTTCAATTGGTTATCGAATTTGCATTTGTTACAAGTTGGTTATTGAGTTTGTCTTTTTGTTGCAATCAGGTGTAATTTTGGATGAACCGTTAATAATCTAACGAAAAGCATAACATGTGTCGCTCACGTGAGTTAATTAGGGGTATTTTGGTCTTTTCTATGAAATGAGAAAATTTAAAAAAACAATCTTAAACCTAAAATCCTCCTCCTTCATTCATTCCCCCACCTCCCATAGCTTCCCCTTCCCACACCCTACCACCAAAGTCATTCCCCACTCTATCTCATCTCATCTCCCGGTTGCTTCTCCTCCGTTCTCCTCCCTTTTAACGGTTCATCCAAAATTACATCTGATTGCAACAAAAAGACAAACTCAATAACCAACTTGTAACAAATGCAAATTCGATAACCAATTGAAACTTCTCGACAAACTCAGGTAACTAAAATGCAATTTGCCCATTTACAAAAATATCACTTCGCATTTTAAAGAAGTTTCATTTATTTACAAAAATATTATCGCGTATTTTCAAAAGACGTTTTTTATATTTACACTATTCTTATTAATGATTAGGTAGTTGTCATTGTAAAATTATTTAATTAATTAGATATTTGAAATATTCAAAAGGTAATTTAATCTATTATTTGATATGTATTAATAATTGTTCTTTAATGTGTGAAAAGCTATAAAGTTTACTTTGAGGATAGAGGAGATAATTTTTTTTACGAGATTTTGACTATTTTAATTTTTGGGAAGAAATTATTTAAAAAAAAATTATAACATGGTGTAATAAATATTGGGTGGGAAAGAAGAGAAGAGAGCACGAGAATCATGACAAAAGGAATCAAAATCAGCAGTGCACAAATTCCCACCACCCATTGTATATTAATGGATCACTTTTATTTAGAAAACATTGTGCAAATAGAATTTTCATTGTGCAAATAGAAATACCCTAAAGAAAATGGTTCATATAATGCAAACCCTCTTCCAAATCCCAGCCATTACTCCCATCTCCAGCTTCATCAGATTCCATCCTTACTCAACACTATTTGTATGAATCAGATTAATCTCTTGGGCATGAGTGCATATGCCTTTCAAAGACTTTAGCAACTTCTACTCTCTCATCTTTCAGTCGACTGAGTGACCTTGAATCACGAGAGAATGCAATATTGGAAGCGGACCATTAATGCCGTTCTCATACAAACTCTTATTCATAAGAATCAATGTTTTGCACCACCTATTGATTTTTGTCCAATTCATACTTAGCATAAAATAACAAAATTCGTTATAACAAAATACGTTACAATGAATGCACTTACGTCGTTATTCACTCCTAAACAATTAAGAAAAATAGGTCGTTAAATCACAATTTGAATGATTGAATTTTGATGATAAATTGAATTTTGTTGATTTCTACTCAAAAACTCAGTGGTCTTGATTCACTTTCCTCGAGATTTATCCATCTTAATAATAGATCCCCGTAAAAAAAACTGTTGAATCATCGGTGCATGAATACAAAGATAGGAGTACAAAATTCAAAAGCACAATAATAAAGTAGTAATCATAAGAACATGCCAAGTGACAATGTGCCACATTGGTGAAACCAAACACCAAATACTCACCAAATACAATTAAATTACTTGAAAATGGCAATCAAAAGCGAAAGTTAAATTCAAATAAAAAACTCCATTACAATTCATAAAAGATAAAAAATTGAAACAAACATTATAAGAAAACATTGATATTTCATGGGTTCGTAGACCCTCATTAACATTGATCAGGTTGGCGTACCAGAGTGAGAGAGATTGCAGTTAGTGAAAGAAACTTAAAGAATACATCCCAAGAATACATCCCATTTCCAAGGGCGCTTCTTCTTCATTACAACCTTTTCACCCTTGCATTGTGGGCAGCGGTCCTTGTCATTGATAATTTCTCCAATACCTTTACAATCATTGCAGGGATGCTGCATTGTCTGGATCATAGTTGGTCCAAGACGTCTTCTAGAAACCTTCATCCCATAACCTTGACAACCAGCACATTTTATTGAAGCACCAGATTTGGACCCCTTCCTGCAAACCGTAGCTCATGTTATAAAACAAACAAGCGTGATAAACCAAATGGAGAATAGGTAAGAAAATTGTTATTTGATCATATACTCACCCTTTGCACTTGGAGCAGATAACTTTGCGAAGTGAAAGCTTCTGTATAAGCTTCGTGTAGGAGGTTCCATCGTAGAGATCCTCAGACACCTTGAGGGAATGAATCACATCCTCACCCCAATTTTGTCTTCGGCCTCTGCTGCTACCACCACCACCTTGTATTAAAGACGTAAGAACCCCATAAATGGAATAAACTTCTAGCCATAACAAAAAGAGAAATTATAATACGAATGCTTATCGCCAAATGGATCGCCACCATGGAAGGATTGGAAGATGTCAAAAGGGTCGTGACCACCACCGCCACCACCCATTCCTTCTTTAAGAGAATCCTCACCATACTGGTCGTATAACTCACGCTTCTCAGGGTCACTCAGAACCTCATAAGCTTGGGCAAGCTCCTTAAACTATAAAATACAAAGATCAGCAGTTACAGATCTGTAGAAATTTATTGACAAAAAAATAAAAAGCTGTATAGCTAAAAGCATAAAAACAGGAGCATGTCACATTATAAAAACTTGTAACTTCCAACAGGAGAGCTTTGCGTTTAGCTCTCTACGAAATGGTCAGCGATGGCAACAATTATTATTATGAATAATGAATAAAAAGATTTATAAAGACAGAGAGCCAAACGTCAGAGTGAAAAAAATGGCAAGGTGGAAAAAATGCAAACAAAAAAGAGACATCAACATCACGTCTTTAAGAGATTGATTCTCAATCTGCATCATGGACATCACTGGAAGTCTGGAACCCTCCCTTCTGAAGACCCTACCAGCAAAATCAACAACAAAGACATTTTTGATGGACAAAGAAGAAACTGGCATCATAATCACAATTCTGAAGGAAAAGAAGGGAAGGAGTAGTTTAAAAGCGGAATGTATTGAGTTCAATAGATCTGGGCATCTTCAGTGATAAGGAATTGGACTTTCCTTCAACTCATGATTCGTGAAACATTGACACTACCACGCACTCTGACTTTAGACCATTATCAGTGAAATCAACAATTAGGTAGAGCGCTTTGCAGGAAACACACCCTTGACGAATGTACAAGGAATGTCAAAATGGCTATATTGTCATAACAAACCTAAGCCATTGTTTCAGCTCATCAATCTAAGACCACCAATTTCACTAAAAGATGACACCTCAACATCGAACAATCAAATCAACAGTTAATCAAAATACTCTCCCAAGGACACACAATAATCGACAAGATTAGAAAGTAAAAAGTTACAGACCACATAAACACCTAAATGTTCACTAATCAAAACAATTGCTTCTGTTGATGACCCAAGAAACCAGGGCGCCGGTTAAGGCTGAAATTCTCAATTAAACCTTATCAGATGTTGCACAACTTTCCTCAGTCATAGATAACCATTCCTCAGATGTGTGAGCAATCATGCTCAGGAGACTTCCACCAGCCCCCAAATTCAAAGAAAAGTAACCCAATTGAACAAATCAAAGTTCAAACAATAATAAGCTCAGACTGTGGCACATCAAATATAACATCTCAAGCCTCAACCGTGCAATCAATCACAAACACATACTACACTAATCCTGGACCGATCGATCAACAAAATCGAAACTAACAGAAAAAAAACAGTACAAGGTATACCTTTTCCGGATCTCCACCCTTGTCAGGATGATTTTCGATAACAGCTTTACGATAAGCCTTCTTCAGATCATCCTGTGAAGCAGTCTTGGGAACACCCAAAACCTCATAATACTTCGTGTTATCACTTTTCTTCGGCGCCCTCCCAAACATCTTTGAAGATCTTCAAACTCCAACTCAAATCTAACAAACACAAGAACAAAAACTACAATTGACAAAAATCAAAATCAAAATCAAAATCAACATCAAAATCAAAATTAACTTATTAATTTATACAATAATCAAATCAAAATCGGAAAAGGAAATAGAGATTGCTACCTGAAAGGAAACCCTAGAGAAAAGGGATCGAAGGTTCGAGTATTCTATTGACTAGACTTGCGAGTTGAGAGAAAGAGGGTTTGCATTGAGGCCCGAATCGGTGCTTATATTTGGGGAAATTATGGTCGGTGGAGATCTGATGATCGCGATTAAAACGATACGGAAAAATAAGAAGCCTCTAGAATTCTCCACCTTGTTCCCAACAAAACTCTCACCCAGGAAAAAAATTGTTAAAAAAAAAAAAAAACAACTATGCCCTTTTGATAAATTTTATCATCAAACTCATTTTCTTTACCTCCAACACATCTAATTCATTTATTTTTATATTTTCTGTCATTATCACTAATTTTGTTATTTTTTCTTCGTTAAATAATCATTTACAATGTATTTGATCAAATTTTAAAGTCAAAAACTTATAAAAAACGCGTTTTTTGTTAACTTAACAAAAAACGTGTTTTAAATAAAGGACGGGGCGTCTCTCTCTCACTTTCTCTCTCCTCACAGTCTCTCTCTCACTAAACGCAAAGCCGTTCTTCTTCACGCAAAGCCGTTCTTCTTCTCCGACCCAACAACGACCGTCTTCTCCGATCTCAAATCTCCCCCGCCGGCGACCTAATCTCCTTCAATCTTCCGAACGCCCTCACCAATTCCTCCAATTCCTCCAATTCCAATCGCCATCAATCATCGGAGGACAATCAAGTTTATATGCCCGTCTAATTCGACGGGCATATAAACTTTAATATGCCCGTCGAATTTCCTACATTTGAATGAGCGAGAGAGGATGTTATCCAACGATGGATCTGCTGCGATCGAAACATATTTTTAAGCTTCTCTTTTCAGTTTTTGTTGCAATGGACACATATGGTACATCTCTTTATTACTTCACTTCTTCTGTTGAGGACGGTATTGGGAATGAATGTACCAGTTCATTTTAATTCAAGTGCCAGATTATATGTTGTTGAATACCGGTTTATAAGTATTTGAGTATCGGTGTGAGAATTTGATGCATTGGTGGTGGGTAATTAGATGCCGTATATGTGTTTTGGAGTGCCATCCATGTATTTTGGAGTGCCGGTTAGTGTATAATAGAGTGCCGGTAAGTGTGTAGCGAGTGTCAATGTATTTTTGAATGCCGGTTCTTGTAATTTTGAATGCCGATCCATGTTTTTTTGAATGCCGGTTCATGTTTTTTTGAATATTAGCAAAAATAATTATCGGTGTTTTGAGTGCCGGTATATGCATTTTGAGTGCCGGTAAATGTGTTTTCAAATGCCGAGTCCATGTATTTTTGAATGCCAGTACTTGTATTTTTGAGAGCCATCAAAAATATTTGTGTAACAAAGTGCCAGTGTTAGTGTAACAGAGTGCCAGTGTGAAGAGTGCCAGTTCATGTATTAAAAGTGCCCGTGTAAAAAGTGCCAGTTTCATGTTTATAAAATGCCAGTATGAAATCACTGGTCATTTGTAATATTAACACTGGCATTTATCATGGTTGCCAGTAATTACAAAAATGCCACCGTTTATTTTGAACATGGTTGCCAGTAATTACAAAATTGCCACCGTTTATTTTGAACAGTGCTTTGGAAAACACGTTTTTTGTTAACTTAACAAAAAACTAGTTTTTTATAAGACCAACTCAATTTTAAAAGGTAAAATTGTTAATTCATATAAAATAGAAAAAAATAAAGAGGCATTTACAAAAAACTCATTTTAAAAGATGGAAATTATTAAAAAATACACACAAGATGAAAATTACAAAAAACTTCTATAAAAATTATAAAAAACTACTTTTGTAAATTGAAAGCACTATTTTCTTTAAAAAAAAAAAAAAAGAACATAAATAAACATAAAATGTAAAACAATCATTCTTCAGTTCGAGGAATATTCTGCATGATCACAAACTACTTCAACAAAGCTTTAATTCGAAATGTTTAATCTTCAACACTAACAACTTAAATTTTATTGATTCAAGGTGCATGCATTACGAATTGACTCTCTAATTCCATCAAATTCTCACATTCCAATGACCAAACTGAATCAAATTAAAACCCCTAACGAGAGAAATTCAGATCTACTAACCTTCATTCTAATAAACAACTGATAAACAACTGATAAACATGATAAACAACTGATAAACAACCGATAAACATGATAAACAACTGATAAGCATGATAAACAACTTATAAACAACTGATAAACATGATAAACAACTGATAAACAACCGATAAACAACCGATAAACAACCGATAAACAACTGATAAACATGATAAATAACTGATAAACAAATGATAAACAAATGATAAACAAATGATAAACATGATAAACAACTGATAAACAACCAATAAACATGATAAACAACTGATAAACAACTGATAAACATGATAAACAACTGATAAACTGATAAACAAATGATAAACATGATAAACAACTGATAAACATGATAAACAACTGATAAACAACTAAAAACATTAAATCGGGACAGAGGGAGTATATACTACCAATTATAATTACATACACTAATAAGCCCAAATATTATACTACGGCCTTGTCCACATTCATAAATGGGCTTCCCACGCATTCAATAATTCATCCAACACTTTTATAACTTGTTCACAGAATCTTTAAAAAAAAACACATCTTTCTCTTTGAGTTTTCTCGGCAGTTCTTGTGGCAATCCCAAAAATATGAACTTCTTAACAGTAAATATCCCAAAAATAGAAGTGGAAAAGCCAAATTTCCTAACAAATCAAGTACTGAAGCCACCATGTTCATCTCAATTGGATGAGCTGCAAAATCCACATCTTTCTCTTTGAGTTTTCTCAGCAGTTCTTGTGGCAATCCCGGTAACTGTACTTTAACTATCTGAACTTTGTTCAATGCCCGATTAGATATCTATGCAATCGCCACCGTCCCATTTTCGAATAAGTCAACCTTCTTGGCAGCACCTTCATTTAGGTAGTCCAAAAATCTTGAATATGACATTCTGCTTGAAGTGGCATCTGCTAGTGTCTCTGGTTCAGCTCTTGCAGGCTGAACCACAGCAGCTCCTCCAGTTAAGCTTAGACCGATGTTCGTTAACACTTTGAGCCTGTTAATTTTGGCGTGTAATGGTGAATTTTGATGTGGATTTTCAGTGTTTGTGATTTTGGGAAGATGGGTATTTCTTGAATGGTCTTGAGATTTGCAGATGGGCAGGTTGGAAATAGAGAGAGAGAGATTGCAGGTGACATTTTCTTGGCTCACTTGGTCTAACAAGCTTGCTTGTGTTCTTGTGTGTGTAGCAAGTACCTTGAGTAGAGAGAGAGAGTGAACAGAGGAAGTGTGGGTGTGTGTTTTGGGTGAAAATTACCGGAATTTCTGATAGCTTGGGCGGAATTGGGTGAAATTCGGCCTGAATTTCTTATAGTTTGGCTGGAATCAATGGACTCACCGGAGGTGGTCGCCGGAGGTGCGGAAGGTGGTCGCCGGAGGTGCGGAAGGTGGTCGCCGGAGGTGCGGAAGGTGGTCGCCGGAGATGGGTTGACTGGTTGAGTAGAGAGAGAGAGTGAACAGAGGAAGTGTGGGTGTGTGTTTTGTGTGAAAAATGGTTTTTAATAATATTCATATTTAATTAAGTAGTTTTTTGTAAAATTCTATCTTACATGTTTTATTTTGTAAATGCCATCTTTTTTAATGAGTTTTTTGTAATAAACCCAAAAATAAAATAAGCAAAGGTCCTACTTGTAAGATAATAAAGTGAAAATTTAGTTATATTAACTTAATAAGGGTTATTTATTAAAAATAAATAAACTTCAGGATTTAATTTAAAAGTAAAAAAAATTGGCAGCTCGACAATCACGCTTTAATCTCATACTAGTACTGACCACCTGTGCAAGGCACGGGCCATTTTAACTTCCCAATTTATTTTTACTTTCTAATTATTGTAGAACTTATTTTTACTTCCTAACTATTGTACTTAAGTAACACAATTTAATGTTTAAAATTAAAATAAAAAAATGAGTGCATAATGATTAAGTCATATTTTTTAAGGGCACTTTGTTTTAAGAAAATGAATATTCGTATCTTATGTTTTCTTGTTGCGATTAAAGAAAATGACTTATATAATGCAAACCCTCTTCCAAATCCCAGCCATTACTCCAATCTCCTGCTTCATCAGATTCCATCCTTACTCAACACTATTTGCATGAATCAGATTAATTCCTTGGGCATGAGTGTACTCCCTCCGTCCCATCCAACTGTGAACCATTGACCAAGGCACGCCGATTAAGAAATATTATTAAGATAATGAAAATGTGTGGTAGAAAATGAAGAGAAAGAATGAGTGGAGTAAATAGTAGGTTGGTTGAATAAATTGTATGGTGGAGAATGAGTGGAGTTAATGAGTGGGTGGGGTAGGGAGAATATAAAATATTAAAGGACATACCATTTATGGTAGTTCACACTGAGCTGGGACGGACCAAAAGAAAAATAAGTGTACACTGGGCTGGGACGGAGGGAGTATATGTTTTTCAAAACTTTAGCAACTTCTACTCTCTCATCTTTCAGCCGACTGAGTGACCTTGAATCCCGAGAGAATGCAATATTGGGAGCGAACCATTAATGTCGTTCTTAGACAAACTCGCATTCATAAGAATCAATGTTTTGCACCACCTATTGATTTTGGTCCAATTCATACTTCGCGTAAAATAACAAAATATGTTACAAAGAATGCACTTACATAGTTATTCACTCCTGAACAATTAAGGAAAATAGGTCGTTAAAACACACTTTGAAAGATTGAATTTTGATGATTTCTACTCAAAAACTCAGTAGTCTTGATTCACTTTCCTCGAGATTTCTCCATCTTAATAATAGATCCTCGTAAAAAAACTGTTGAATCATCCATGCATGAACACAAAGATAGGAGTACAAAATTCAAAAGCACAATAATAAAGTAGTAATCGTAAGAACATGCCAAATGATAATGTGCCACATTGATGAAACCAAACACCAAATACTCACCGAATACAATTAAATTACTTGAAAATGGCAATCAAAAGCGAAAGTTAAATTCAAATAAAAAAACTCCGTTACAATTCATAAAGATAAAAAATTGAAACAAACATTATGAGAAAACATTGATAATTCATGGGTTCGTAGACCCTCATTAACATTGATCAGGTTGGCGTACCAGAGTGAGAGAGAGATATTGCAGTTAATAAAAGAAACTAAAGAATACATCCCATTTGCAAGGGTGCTTCTCAATATGTCCAAAATATATTATCCCAAGAAAAAAATGAAACCTGAGAGCTTAGAATTTAGTGAAAGGTGCTATCAAAATCAGAATCTTGAAAAAAAATAAATAAAAGCAATCAAATAAAAACATGAAACCCTAGCATTAAAGGTCTGCGTCTCTACTTTGTTGACGTTGGCTTTGATGGAAACAAATAAAATCTGAGATGTGTTTTTAGCAATGAGTGGGAAGTTAATTCTGGATTTTTTTTTAGCAATGAGTGGGTAGTTTTTTTTAACGAGTGAGTTAAAAACAGTTTTGGGGGAAATGACTTGGACCATCAGATCAATTTGCAAGAATCAATCTCAGTCGCTCTTTGTTTCGGCGGTTACCCTCATTCTCTATTGTAATATAGACTAGTACTCAGATGCCCGTGCCAATGGCACGGGATGGTATACATGATGGTCAGTCGTAGAAAATATAAAGAAGCCCTTTTAATTTTGTCGTTCTCACATAAATCCCCACCCACATCCATTTTCGTCTTTCCCACATCAATCCTGAATCATACATCCATACCCATTAACAAATAAGAAAAATGGGACTATGTCAGATAAGTTCTAAAAAAGTTTCATAATGCCCGATAAGTTCCTTCCCCATGTTGTATTATGATGTTGTATTATGTTTCGAAAATAAAATATCAATTAAGGCCATAATACTGCATTCCGGCGGCCGCCCGGTGACCGGAGTCCGAAGCCCATGGACCGGCGACCAGATTCCGACCTCCGACGACCGAATTCCGGCGATCGGCGGCCGGATTCCGGTCAAAATTGACCGGATTTCGGCAAAAATTGACCGGAATCTGGCATGTGGCGATAGCAGACGGCGGCGACGGAGCTGGGCTGTGGCGGAGGCGGTGGTGCGGATGCAGTACTATGATTTTAAACTACTGTATAACTAAATGTTGTATTATACATAATACAACATGAGAACTTATGGGGCAAATTCCCAAGAAAAATATGTTGTCTATAGCCAACAGCGAAAGAAAATCAGTTCTAAACTTCTAACATAAGTTGGTGATTTCAGTTTTCACTAACCAAATTAAATAGAAAATAATAATACCATTTCCTCTAAATTATCAGTTCTAAACTTCTAACCCAGTGGTAAAGTCAAGCCCCACCATCGGTGATCCCCTTTCCAAATATACTTAGCTTTGCCACTTTTTAGTACCAAATATATTCAGTCAAAGCATCAGATTTTAGGATGACAATCCATATGAGCATAAAATACTGGTTTAGCTATAAGAAATACAGCTTTAAGCTGCAATTAAAAAAAAATGTGTCCTATTTTCTTGTCCAGTTAACGAAATAATGAACAGTAACCCAAAACACCACTACTTAATAGCATGAAATAATCAAAAGAATGCTAAATGAAGCTGAAGTACTAAAATAACGCAAATGGAAAGAGTTCACTGCACCTCCTGCCTCCATCTGCCTTGCAGTGCTTCCAGTTCAGCATCTTCAGTGCCTCCTTCTGAATTGATGACTTCTAACCCCTCATACCCAATCATACTACATAAAAGGAACTCAGATAGGTTACAACCATAATATCCAACACATGCATCCAGACAGTCAACAGTTTTACGATATCATGGTATAAATTATTAGTTCTTTGTTTCTTTAAAAAGTGGACATTACATTATATACGGGGGTGGAAACGAACTCCTGTCTAGTTGCTAGAATTGAGCATAGCCAGGGCAGAGCCAAAAACTACAACAATAAAGACAGGCTCATATGTTTTTAAAATACAGTCATGCATGATTTATAAACTAAGAGAGCTGTTGAAATTGGAAATCGGTTTCAAAATGTACATTCATATATAAATTATGTTGGATAACTGGAAAATGAATAATTTGATTCTATTTCGAACATTGTCATCAGTAACATGATGATCATGAATATCCACACACTTGAAAGTCCAAACATAACAAAACCTAAGTATGTATTTTTTTCAAATTTTTCCATAATTTATTATATTTTAGCAAACTAAAAATTTACAAAATTATAAATAATCTTTTTTTTATGAAAAAATTGATATTTCCAAATAGTCAAATAGGCAGGTTAAATGTAATACAATCAACGAAATCAGATAAAAAACCCTGTCCTAAACCACTATGAAAGCTAACCTGAGGTAACGCATCTCGCCTCCTGCCAGCTGCATTAAACACTCGAGCAATTTCGGCACGATCAAAGCAATTTCTATTGCAGGTCGAGCAGCAGAATACCACAAGAAATCAGCAACAGGAACTTCTCCCTCCCTCCTTATGTATTGTCTTTCAGTGTCAAGTAATATAACAGCCTGCGTTTTCTTTTGCATCTTCTTAGAAATTCTTGCAGGCAGCCCAGTCCCTCTCGATCCATATGTAACATGGCCAGCACCTGTCACCACTACCAACATACCAGTAGGTCCCCCATTTGTTACTGCTTGTAATATAATCTGAGACATATTATAATCCTCAACAACTCTAGCTTGCACAGATAGGTATGAACTTGGCCCAAAAGGAGCAGATTGGTTAGGAAAGTTAATATACAATGATGATCTACGTGAGATGGAACTAAAACCCGAGATAAATCCGGAACCAGCTGGGGGAGTGTATATCTTACGGTCAGCTTTAGAAAGCCCACATATACCTTCAGCTTGAACAGTCCTCAGGACCTAGGTAACAGTTAATACACAATAATGATCACTAAGTAATTCCATTGCCATAGATTTAAGGATGCACACAAATTACAGAGTGAACACTGGAAAGGTTAAAAAAAACTGAAAGGAGGTAAATAAATATCAGTTACTTGAGTAGTTACAGTTCTAAGAATATTACAAATAATAGAGCTTGAACTCCACCACTTCTCGCAAAAATATAATAGCTGAATCAAACCTCTTACTAAAAACTCCAACGTAGTTTCGAAGAAATGCTCTCATAACCGTATGAATAAAATAAATTATGATTGCCAAGGTTGCTTGAAATGATGGTTCATTGAGCATAACGACAAAAAAATCAAAATCTGATGCAAATACATCTGTTCCCTCCACCGCTCATAGCTTAAATAACCATTACCTTAAGCGGTGTGCCACATGCAATTAGCCGGATTCCATCATTTCAAGCAATGTGACACAAAAGGCTTCAAGTTGTCTCCTTCTATTCTGTCATGCAATACAGACTTCAGTAATGAGTAGAGCGAAATGAGTGACTGAACAATTTGTTTTTTGCAACCAAATGAAGGACTGAGTATTTTTCTCTATTCTTATTCATGAAGAACATGCACAAAAAATAACATACAATACATGTTTCCCCTAGACATTTTTTTCTGTTTGTCCTGTCATTTAAATATTGGCTAGCAATCATTTGGGAATGAAAGGTCCTAATCTAAGAAACACTCTATTTTCCTTTTGTTTTTTAAACCTGTGTAGCTGTGCTATTCCTGGGAACTTAGAGTAGAGCTAACGCGGTGCATGTGTAAATCAATGGGGGGTTGCTACAAACTGATGGGGGCTTCTTTTCCAGTCTAATTTTGGAAGTCATGGCTGTTAGTAAGTAACTTTTAGCAAGAGTTCTATTATTCATGATATGGGACAGCCGCAGTGTTTTAAGAAAAAGTGGAGACAGCAAGTATGCTATACTAACAGCAGGTAGTGTCTGATATTCTGGTCTTTCTGGAGTCTGCTTATTCTCTATACGCTTTGCCTCCACAGGTTTGTGAAGAAATTTGACTAATGTCGGGTGTGTGATGGTAATATTTACATTTTCTTTAATTGCTTCAGATTCTACTTTTCTTGATCTCGCTTCAATATTTCTTTTGTTTGTTACTATGCTCTCTGCCATGATACAAAATCTTCATAACCCGTCATACTGATTTATGCTCTACCTGTTCCATTTGAATAGGTCATTTCTGAAGTAAACTATCTTAATATCATATCCTCGGGGGTGGTTGTTATTATTATCAGCAGTAGAATGAACAAACATGTGTATCTCATAAAATAGAGTTAAATCAAACTAAAAATGAAGCTTCAATGTATTTGAGAAAATAAACTTTCCTTTTAGAACAAAGGGGGTTGCAGGTTTATTTGATGGGATCGTTAACCAACCAAACCTGAATTTATACTTGCTTTCTGTTGCATTAAACTAACAGTGGTATGAGTTACCCATATAATAATGCCAAATCAGCATAGTTTCAAGTCAATAAAAAGTAATTAAGAAAATATCATATTAATCAGCAATAATCAAAACCTTCCATTAGCATTCATATAATCTCAAATCTTATACTAAGAGTAGGACCAACAAAATTTGTGGAGTTATCCTCGTTTAGTGCTAATTAAGTAATAGGCTTCCCGCCTTCTGACTAAGTCTGTCACCTTGAAGCTACTCTACTGCATATATATATATATATAGTACTACGAATACCACCAGAAATTTTCCTTTTCATGCTTATTTTCGAATAAAATCCACCCCTTTTAGTAGTATATCAGATACCTACCATAGTTTCTAACTCCTTATCAAACTTTAACCAAGGTCAAAAATACCAAAACCTACATATTCCATTCTCGTAGGCACATACCAAATTAGGTGAAGGCAGAGAAAAGATACTAACCCGATCAACCCAAACTAATCAGGTCAAACAAGACTCTTCTCTTGGAATGAAGGGAAAAAAACTCTTAATGAACCAGCTCACATGACTTCAAATTTGTTCATAGGAATGTTTCAAACAAAAAAAATCCACCAAGGCAAATAGATATGCTATAATAGCAATGGTCTGCTGAGATATCTGGCAAATGAAAGACAACTGATGATATCAGCTTCAAAAGTTCAAGTTCAAGTTCAAGTGACATGTTCTGTTAAAGTATCTGGGTACTCATAGATAACAGGAACCGAATGAATCAATTTGGAAACTGGGTGACAATATAGCCCAACACAGTTTCAAGGAAAATTACTAATTTATTTTTATATGGAGATCATTTTTCACGAACCAAATGGAACCTAAGTTATAATCAATCAGTGAATATCTATAGTATAAATGGGAACTCTCCCATGAACAGTTGAATGAACAGTACCACATGCGGAATTTCCCATTTTGCCCTCACTAAGTTGTCCCTTTCTCATTTTGCCCTTAAAAAAAATTAAATTTTTTTAAAAAAAAATCGTTAATTAAAAAAAAAAAAAAAAAAAAAAAAAAAAACGTGTCCTCGGACACGGGCTTATTCTAGTAAGCTTATGTATACAGCCCTGCACCAAATAACCCCTCCATACTCACACACACACACATATATCCATTTTAATGAGATTGAAACTCTCCAGGAACTCACACATACACACATGGGCAATCCTCATCACTTTCAATTGAGCACATATAAGCCAAAATAATCAAACATCATCTTTATAAGAAATTAATCAGCCACATTGCAGATTTAAACATAAATTTTCACGAACCAAATGGAACCTAAGTTATAATCAATCAGTGAATATAAGCTTATGTATACAGCCCTGCACCAAATAACCCTTCCATACACACACACACACACACACACATATATCCATTTTAATGAGATTGAAACTCTCCAGGAACTCACACATACACACATGGGAAATCCTCATCACTTTCAATTGCACATATAAGCCAAAATAATCAAACATCATCTTTATAAGAAATTAATTAGCCACATTGCAGATTTAAACATAAAAAATAAACCCAAATTAGCTGATGAAAAATACCTATTTTGTGAGTATGCCTTTGATGAACAGGCAATCTTGATGCCTTTGATGAAACAGGCAATCTTGATGGGGTTGGGGCAAAATGGAATTGATCGAAAGTGGGTATCGGTAATAAAATAGGCAAACGGCCGGAGATTGAGAAGGGATATGGGAAGAGGGGAAAATAGGGAGCGCAATTGAAATTAAAGGGGGGGGGGGGGGTTTAACGTGACGGAGGAGGGAGAGAAGAGATTGTGGGAGTTGATGAAGAAGGAACAGAGGACGTGTAATGGTGGTTACGGAGGAGGAGAGAAGTGATCGTGGGAGGAGAAGAGATCGTGTGATGGAAAATGAATATCAGCCATTGGATTAAATTTCTGGCTTTTAATCTCAGCCGCCACTTATACCCTAGATAAGAGGCGGTTAAAAGCCCCTTGTATTGTATTATAGATTGGCAAGTACTAAGTTCGTTTTCTATTTCTTTTTTGGATTTCTTCATACATATTTATCTAATTACGAACCTTATTCAATATTCATGTAGAACACAAGCACCAACAAATAAACTACGTCAACAAGTAAATACACCAAGCTTTCACTAAAGCATGTTTGACTTAGTTGAGATGTCCGTGACTTATAAAATGCTACATCAAACTTCGTCATTCTATAAAATTTGAACAAGTTCCTCCTTACTATCCGCAAGAAACAGTTTCACTAACTTACGTATTTATCATTTATCATACATGGATGCATGTTTAACTTTATAAAGTAAATTTATACAAAAAAATCACTCGAAATCTAATAATGAATAAAATTCTCACCGGAGTTCCTACACACTCTCATGGGTGATCACTTTATTTGAATACTTTTTTCATCCTAAGAACCAAAATTTGGAACGGTTTTAATATGTTATTTATTAATATTTTTTGTAATCCCCTATAATGTTTGGCATAAATCCAAATATGGTACAAGATTATAAATATAAGTTCAAAAATTACTATGGATTTAAGCACTCAATAATCTATAAAATGCAATTTTAATTACCTCCAATATTTCAACAATCCGATCTTTTTATTTTAACCAAACCATATGAATATCTATAATACAATACAAGGGGGTTTTAACCGCCTCTTATCTAGGGCATAAGTGGTGGTTGATATTGAAAGTTAGAAATTTGATCCTACGATCGCTTCTCTCCCTCCTCCGTCAACCATATGAATATCTATAATCCAATATTGCTGAAATTCCTTTTCCCTCCCACGATCTCTTCTCTCCCTCCTCCGCCAACCACCATTCTTCCACGTCTTGCCTCTTTTTCCCCTCTCCCCACAATAGTTACACGTTAAACCCACTCTTCCCACAACATTTACACGTTAAACCCACCTTATACCGACTCCAATTCTCTGTTTTGGACATCGTGCTCCCCCTTTAATTTCAATTGCGCAAACTATAATCAGGTAAGAGGTCTAGGGCTTCAATCCAACATTTGTTCTTCAGCTTCCATCCAACATTTTTAAGTCTGATGGTTGTTTAAATTTTGTTTGTTTGGTGCTGGAGGTGTAGCGGAGGTGGAGGTAGCAGGCGAGAATCTCAAGAACCCTTTTGTGTTGCTTGGGTTTTGACGATTTCCTTATTCGTGGGTTTATCTTTTATATATACACCAAGAGTAAATCCAGGTATTTTTTTTCTCTCTTTGTCTAATTGATTATTTTGTTGGGTGTTTGAAAGAAATGGAGCGGCTAGGAAGTGCACAGAAACAACAGACAGGCCGATGTGAGTCCTGATGCTATCACACCAGTACTTACATCAACAAGAACAGCAGCGGAAATGAATAAAGAAAAATGAAATAGACAAAGGAAATAACACTTATCTACATCAATTTGCTGTAGACAATAAAACTTCTCTTATTAAATAACTTATGAACCGGTTACACAAATGATACTAAGAGAAGACAAAATTATCAATCTACTCTCACAAAAACATAACTCCTCTGTAACTAGAAACCTTCAGCCTTTCGGAGTCTGTAAAAACGTATGAACAACTGAGGCGTGATCCTCATATTTATATCCAAGAAGTCTTCGGATTAGGATGACTGAAGCTTGAGCAACATATCTTCAATCTAATCTCTTTTATCCTTTATCCACTTAAGCACTCCTTTTCCTGTAGACTTATTTTCCTTGTTGTGAGAGTCCTACAAAAATACCAAAAACACTACTAAAACAAAACACATTTTTCGGTTAGTAGGTTAGTCTATAAATATAATATACATAATATTTATCTACATTAAATAAGTTTAAGAAAGTAACAAAACTAAATTACGTCAACCTTTGACTTGTCAACGTGTGTGATGTCCACACACTTTCAATCTCCTCCTGTTTTGTTGCTTTCTGATCATAAACAAATCTCAAGCAGAAATTATAACAAACACAAAACAATTTTAAAATAAGGAGTTCGAACACTCCCCCTAAATACTAACTATTAACCATAAACCAAAATATCCAAAACATCCAAACAAACCACACCATTGTAACTACTGAAAGGAAACAGACATAGACATAAAATTAAAGTTGTTTATGAAACTTAGAACCCAAACACAGAACTACATAATCAGAAGGATTTGTCCCAACCCTTCCTGACTTGATCCATCTCTTCCCTTGTTTCTTTGAGCAACTCCCACCTAAACTCCTGGCTGATGTCTTGAAAAACTTGGCTTGAGCTAGCTCTCCCTTTTTGAGCAGATAATCTTTCTTGAGCAGCCAATAGCTTGTTCCTTCTGGTAGACATTTCTTTGAACTGGACCCTTGCATTGAGCATTGACCTTTCCAGAAACTTGATTTCATCAGTGTATACATCCACTGGGTCAATAGGTGGTATTGGTGATGATGTTACATCATCACCAACATCTGTAGAGTCATCTTCTTCAGTATCATGAGCTTCAATCACAGGATCATCAGGAAACATCACAGGAAGATCAATAGTGCGTTTGGTGCACTCCAATACAGGTTGTATCCCAAATGGTTCAACCTTCTCACATAACCTATCTGACATGAGGATTTCAACCCCTTGCTTTAAGCACAAACCAGAAATTAAACATGGAAAAGGCAGATCTGATGGTAACTCTTTCTCTGCAAACTGAACAACACTTCCAAACACTATTTCCCCAAGATTGAAATCTAGGCCAGTGAAAATTTTGTGAATGAGGTCAGCATGGGTTAAGGTAACAATGTTTTTGTTTGAAGTGGATTTCCAATTGAAGGTTGCAATTTTGAAAAGAAAGCCACAAAGGGATGTAAGCATTGTGCACTTAAACTGATTGTGCCATATTTGGTCAAGGCCATTGGTGATTGAATTGGCAACCTCATTCTTGGGAGCCATGGGTGGAATGTTCTGAGGGCTAGGTGTATGGAGAAATGAATTTATCATGGCAGGAGAGAAAGAAATAGTTTTTCCACGCACACAAACATTTTCAAAACTATCAGACCTTGGATCCTGAATAGATTGAAGAAGACTAGCATACAACTCACTGACAAGGGAAGGAAAATAGCTATAGGGGTAGGTAACAGTGTATAGAAGACCTTTTTCCTTTAAATACCTTGACATCCCAACCTCCTCATACGATTTATCTAACACCCTCTCAACTATAAAACCTTTCATCCTGAAAAAATTGAATATCTCTCTCACATCTTTAGACATAAACTTTTCAGGGGAATGTGGACTTACATTCCTTGCAGGAGACTTGGATCTTGATGTTGGTGAAATGCCCTAGGCTATAGTTATTATTGACTTGAACCGTTATGTATCATCTTTATTATTTATTATAGAGCACAATTATTCTATTCATTATATGTTTGCATGTTTATTATATTGAATTGCGTTCCTAGTTGTTGTGAACAACTAGTATAAGTTGGTAGTGGATAATCATGGAGATGATTATATGCATGTGATGCACATGACCTACCGATGAGATTTATGACATGGTCAATAGTCATATTTGTCATGAATAAATCTCATGATAGTCGTGTTATTGAATCATTATACCTGAGATTATCATCGTCTTCCACATGACGAAGATCGTGTTTAATATAGTCTAACACTGTCTTTAATCGAATAGTAATAAGGGCTATGTTAGCACGATTGGAATCATGTAGGGAAGAATGATAAGTCAAGACGGGATTTGTTCCTCTTATGAAGAGAGATGTTTGCTTGGGCCCCTCGATGAATGATGTTGATGAAATGTGTGGCCACACTCAAGTGATTTGATAGAGATCAAAGGCATTTGGATTATCAACATATTCAGGATCGAGAAAGCATTGAACGGAGTGAGTTGGCATAGACCATGACTCATGTTCAATTAGACATCGTGGACAAAGGGATCGTGACATTTGATTATCGAGGAATCAAGCTTTGATGTTATATTAATTGGATGGACATAATGGCTTGCTAGAAACCACTTATGTCTTGTGAGTTTGATGTTTCAAACTCACTACCAACATAAATATAATTCCTATAGGGTCACACATCAAGAACGGATTGAAAAACGGTCGGAAAATGGATTTTTGGGTGAGGCGGGCGCCTCGCGAAAGGCGAGGCGGGCGCCTGGGAGGCAGTAACTTTAAGGAGGCTGGAGACACCTTGAGGCGGCCGCCTGGGAGTAGGTGAGGCGTGTGCCTCAAGGCCAGAAGGTCCCCTCCGTCCTGTTTTGCTGCAACTCCGAATTTGGCTAGGAAAATGACTATTTACAAAGTATAAATAGAACCCTTTTGCCTCAGCCTTGGGACACGTTTTGTGAGGACCCCGACCCGGAACCTACACGTGTTCCGAGTTGGAGCGCCCTCAAACTAACCCGAAAACACTAAACTTTTAAAACTTTACTTTGACTTTCAAACATAAACATTAATAATATAACATCTCAAACTAACTCCACTCTACTCCACATCGGAGGAGGAGATAACTAACTTTGAAAAGTAACAACCTGTTTTAATTACAAAGACTTTAGTTATAACGTACAAACTAAGTTTTATACTCATAAACTCCATAAAGGAATTATACCAAAATACATTCTTTACACCAACCTATACGTACCCTGACAAATCCCAAAATACCACGTACCAACTCCTTTCCGTCCTCACTTGGCCGGTCCGCCTGTCTCAGGATCTAAAACAGTAAAGGGAGAGGGGTGAGAATAAATCTCAATGAGCTATTATGATATGCAAGAAGATGCCAAACAAAGTGCAACACATAGCATGGTAGCACATAACACACTAGGAAAGCGGTAAACACATTCCGTTACCTTGGTTTACCTTTCCCGTCCGAACAATAAGTCGTATAACCGTGGGTATCAATACTCCACTACATCCGTGAATGCATATTCACCAGTATCCCATACCATGTAACCGAGACAGTTATGCTTATAACTTATCTCCGTGAACCTGCTAGGCATATTCACATCTTATAAAACCCGTTTTCCAGGGAAAATATAAGACATCGCATTCCTATGAACCGACCGCACATATCCATAGAAGCCGAACCCCGCCCGCTGGCCGCAGAGGGGAGAGGTCACAGTATGATGAATCTTCAATCACTTAGAGAACAAATCAATAACTGATTGAAATCCATTATACCCCCATTCACATAAAATATCAACACGTTCAAGCACATAATAGATACTTGAAATATGATCCACAAACGGGATAGCAATATAACCACATGGTAAAATATACTCATGCCAATCAATGCCATAATGCAACATTTAAGTAATACACTATGCATAGTATCATCAACAAATATGAATGATAACAAATAAATTCACAAATGGAATAACCATACAACTACATAGTAAACATATCCACACATTGGGATAACATAACAACTTGTCAAATATTCCACACTTGGGGAGCCACATAACACTTGCCAAATAATCCACAAAGGGGATAAACAATATAGTCACATGGTAAAATAGAATATCTGGAAATGATCATTACATATTTAGTTTATAAAACCAATTCCATTTGAGAGATCACCTAAAAATACTCAATTTGGACTCTTGAACCATCCAATTTCGAGTCCGTATGAATTAACTATGATTTATTCAATTTCCACTCAACTTCTAACGTACAATACTACCTGCTGTAACCAAATCAGATTTTTGGGACATAAGGATAACTTCTTTAGCTATGAAACCATCACATTCAGAAAGTACTCAGAAAAACACCCAATTTAGACCCAAGAACCATCCAATTCCGATTTAATATGATTAAGTTATGACCATCACAAGATTGCTAAACGAATTCTAGTTCAGAATTGAAGTTAGGATTTCTGGGGTCTTGGGCGACCGCCCAAACCTCTTGGGCGACCGCCCAAGAGGGTTTTCAAGGAAATGTGAGTTTCTGCCAGCATGGGCGGCCGCTCAGCCCCCTTGGGCGACCGCCCAAGCCTCCTGCCAGCCCAAACTTAGGTTTTTAACCCCTTTAACCCTAGTTCTTCCTTCCCTCTACCATTGATTATTCAAGAACACCCAAGAACACCTTCATTTCACCAAATCCCAAACAAACATGTAAACTTCAAAACCAAGTAACCCTAGATTATTTATCACTACTATTTCTACCCATTTCAACCCTTTTAACTCATCTTCATTGAACCCTAACTTCAACAATTTCAAATTCTATCCATTCCTTAAAAATCTAAATCAACTCCCATGAACCACTATCTTTTTAAGCCATTAATCCATTTTCTAACTCCAAGAAGATTTCCAAAGCATATAATAACAATCACAACACTAAGAACAACAATAGATAGATTATGAGCACATAGATGAAAGGAGGTCATAACAACTCACCTTTGGGATTTGAAATGGAAGGTTGATCTATTTAGCTAGATGAGTTCCTCTAGGCGATCCAACTTCAAAGGTGCTCTTGGACTTGAATTTGGTGAAGAAATTCTTGGCTTCAAGGTTTGGAACTTGGGGCTTCCATGGAGGTTCTCTCTAATTCTCTAGGTTGAAGATGAATGAGAAATGAGGGAGAAGGGAGGGGTAGTAAGAGGAGGTGATGGGAAGAGGACACTTGGCAAGGCATGGAAGAGTAAGAAAGTTGGCCCCTCCTACAACTTAATCCAAGGCTTTCACCCTACTCCCATTAATTTAAAATAAACCTTATCCCATTAATTCATCCTACTCATTTAACCTCCCCACATATTTATCTATTTATTAAATTTCCATTTTGTATCATTTCCCTTAGTTTCTTTATTTAATGTCCAATAAATTCTTATAAGCTCCTTAATTTACTTTTCACCCAATTTATCCTAACTCAAGAATTTAAAGATAAAATTGAACACATAAAGTCAACATAATATTAAAAGCATATAATTAAATATTAAAAATTGAGTGCCTAGGGTTGGGGTCGTCACACTCACTCCCCCTTAAAGAAAATTCGACCCGAATTTTAAAAAGACTTATCTTAATGATAAATTAAAGAAGATAACCTTCCCCACAATCAAATTACACTTCCAAATAGTTTTCTCAAAGTATTATTATTATACCCATTTTCCACAACCCTAATACTCTCAAAGTTTAATTTCGGACTTACGATTTTAGTAACTCTCAACCATTCCCTCACATAAACCAAACCCGTTAAATCATCATTAGTTGAAGAACTCCGCACACATGAGGAATTTTAAGGACAACTTTCCCATACAATACTTCATACAATACCACTTAATACAGGACTGAAAACCACTAATATACGCAATCTCATCAAGGTTAAATAACTTCTCAAGTTGAAACGAAATCCATCACACAACACGCAATTTATTCTCAAGAATTTGGATAGTCTTCTTTGTCTGTCCATCTGTCTGAGGAAGAAACGCACCACTGAAACTTGACTTGGAACTCAAAACCTTGCACCCTGCTTTCCAAAACACAATGAATCCTCGATCCCGATCTGGTAAAATGTTGATTGGTTTTCCACGAAATCATTCAATCTCCCGCATTCACAATGTTTTAATTTCCCCTCGAATACTTCGTTAATATAAGTTGAAAGTAAACCGACTTGATCTATTCATCCACTATCACTCCAACACACCCAACCTTATCGACGTTGAAAGTAGTACAGTTACAAAATTCCATCGCACTGTCTTCCCATTCGAATCTTCTAACTCTTCTTCAAGTCTTGATACTTCTTCAAACTTTTCTGATGAGTCGCAATTCTAGGTTTACGGTCTTCCTCTAAAACCGGTATTCTAATCTCTTACAAAGAATGATACACACTCCGAGTTGAGGGTTAAATTTTCATCCCAATTAGATACAAAATCCTTGGTCCCCCAGTCTTGAAACTAGCCGATAATCCTCTTAACTTCTGAATCATGGTTGAACTTCCTCTAAGGTCTCCACACTATAAGTATAACTTGAATTTTCGCAAAATATCTCACCATGCAACTCAAAGGATATACTTGTTGACACATAAGCCTTTCGGCTAATCGCAATCGCAATCACAATAACTTTTCCGGTAACAAGATATAACCTCATTTAAGTCTTTCTAATAATTTCCACCCTCGACTCTGCTTATTGTTAAATTCCTTTCGAACCAACAAATACTTTAAACTTTCATGATCGTTAACACATCTCAAATTTGGTTGCAACTAGTTAAAAATTCCGCTAGTAAAACGCAATATAATCTCAGTTACTTACAAGTTGAAAATAAGAAGATTCTGCTCCGCCTGATTCACTTCCTCTAAACATAAGTTATCACTTCCCCATTTCGCATCATATCACAAATTAGCCTTCCATTGATACACAATTAAAAGCGTCAAGTTCTCGCATTCATTACTCAATAAGGATCATATCTACAATGACCTATTCTTCCTCTCTACTATACGATTCACCCTTATTGCATTCTACATCCAGGATACCTCTTCCAGGTTAACTCTATCAACAATAATACAATTCTCAAGAATCTAATGACACTCCTTTGGTAGCACCCCTTTCAATCCTAAAACTATGGACTCATTACGGCAATATTCCAAAGCCAACTTACAATTATTAAACTTCACACATAAATTTTCCTATTGGAAAATAGATAACACAATTCACAATTAATTTTCATGATATTCTCAACGTCAAGTAAACAAGGATGTCACCACTAATAATTTCCACTAGCTATCAAGATAAGGATAGAACTCTACTCCTTATAACCACAACAAAAATCGAGACCATTCTATAGGGTGCTTTTGATATAGGTATTTAACCTGACACTACATCAATACGTGATTCCACTTCCCAACCGAAAGTCATATAATACTTTGCTGAAAGCATACTTACTATTTTCCTAATTAGCACATAACATTTTTCGAAGACTTCTTACCTAAGTCTACCACATTTCAATTAAGCTTCACACTTCTTAACCAAAAATTTTCAATCTTTAAGGCATATCTAACAAGGATACCACATAAAGGCTTATTTGCATCTAATACCATATAGACCAATTAAGCATAGTAAAAAAAAAGACTCGCTTCATACGAAAGTCTATCACTGCCTGACCACTACTTACCATTCTAGGCCAGGTATATATCAAAATCACACATTGGTAATCATACCAAATCAACTAGCAATACATGCTCGCTTATAACCACGTCACACTAGTGGTAAACCAAATAATATTCGAGGTATTCTCTCATAAGAGTAGAAATCTCTAACACATAAAACACATCTTAAGCAATGTATGCCACATGAAACAAAATGCAATGTCACACGTGCATGAGATGAACCGGGATCTATAAAGTATGACCCCTACTTCTGAGACAGGTATATTACCTCTAAAGGTAGCTGAGGGATCTATCCCTCCAAAACTCAAAACAAGTATTCGACTTTAAACGTTACCTTTTTGGATTCCCTTCATTGTTCCTTTTCATTCCTCCTTTAGGCCCCCTATGTCCGGTACCCAAAGCTAACCTTCGATGAAATATAGGACAATTCTTCTTGTAGTGTCCCATTTCTCCACAATTCAAACATTTCCCTTGCTTACTCCAACACTTGTCTTCGGAATGACCCATCTTCTTGCAATATCCACATATAATCCTTACCTGACCTGAAGTCGGATGATTTGTCTGAGTCGCCGCTTTTTCTCCTCTTGCTAACTCCGTGCCGATCCTTTCGATGCCCTCTATTATATCCGTAACCTTGGCCTTGAAACTTCGCTTACTTCCACTTCCACCCTCGCATTTACCCTGCTCGTCAATATCATTCTCTATTCGGTAGGCTTTATTCACTCGTCTCGAAAATCTGGGAAGTCGTGCGTCAATAATCGTTTCGAACTCTAGTCTTAATCCCTTCACAAATCGATATATCCGTCTCTCTTCTTCCGGTACCAAATGTGGACAATAGCGAGCTAGCTCCGTAAACCTTGCCGAATACCGCGCCACGGTCATTGCTCCTTGCTCTAATTTCAAAAACTCAACTTCCTTCTTATCTCTTGTAACTATTGGAATGAAATGATCTCGAAATTTACGCGTAAAGTTCTCCTGTGTCCGTGTAAGGTTTCGATCCCATCCGTCCTTCACTACTTGCCACCAATGCTCTGCAGTCCCTCTAACTTGAAGACCGCGCATCTCACTTTTTCTCGCATCCGTGCTCTCCATCGCTGCGAAAATCTTATTCATACTTTCAAGCCATCTCTCGCCCTTCACCGGATCCGGATCTCCACTAAAACTTGGAGGTGTCATCTTAACGAACTTTTCCAAACCATGCCCATGTCGCCTCCTTGATGCCGCCGTGCTTGCCCTCGTGTTGTCATATTTTGCAAAAATCCTCGAAACATGTTCATCGTCTCAACATTCGGATTTCCATCACCCCGCCTTACCAACATTGCCCGTAACCCGATGCCGATCATCCTCATTTTCAGCCATTGAATAAACTCCCCGCAACAAACACTCGACGTAATTTATCACACACTCTCACTCGCCTAGACTCTACCCGAGAACTCTAACCGAGCTCGATACCAACCGTGAGGACCCCGACCCGAACCTACACGTGTTCCGAGTTGGAGCGCCTCAAACTAACCCGAAAACACTAAACTTTTAAAACTTTACTTTGACTTTCAAACATAAACATTAATAATATAACATCTCAAACTAACTCCACTCTACTCCACATCGGAGGAGGAGATAACTAACTTTGAAAAGTAACAACCTCGTTTTAATTACAAAGACTTTAGTTATAACGTACAAACTAAGTTTTATACTCATAAACTCCATAAAGGAATTATACCAAAATACATTCTTTACACCAACCTATACGTACCCCGACAAATCCCAAAATACCACGTACCAACTCCTTTCCGTCCTCACTTGGCCGGTCCGCCCGTCTCAGGATCTAAAACAAGAAAGGGAGAGGGGTGAGAATAAATCTCAATGAGCTATTATGATATGCAAAGAAGATGCCAAACAAAGTGCAACACATAGCATGGTAGCACATAACACACTAGGAAAGCGGTAAACACATTCCGTTACCTTGGTTTACCTTTCCCGTCTCGAACAATAAGTCGTATAACCGGGTATCAATACTCCACTACATCCGCGAATGCATATTCACCGTATCCCATACCATGTAACCGAGACAGCTTATGCTTATAACTCATCTCCGTGAACCGCTTAGGCATATTCACATCTTATAAAACCCGTTTTCCAGGGAAAATATAAGACACGCATTCCTATGAACCGACCGCACATATCCATAGAAGCCGAACCCCGGCCCGCGGCCGCAGAGGGGAGAGGTCACAGGTATGATGAATCTTCAATCACTTAGAGAACAAATCAATAACCGATTGAAATCCATTATACCCCCATTCACATAAAATATCAACACGTTCAAGCACATAATAGATACTTGAAATATGATCCACAAACGGGATAGCAATATAACCACATGGTAAAATATACTCATGCCAATCAATGCCATAATGCAACATTTAAGTAATACACTATGCATAGTATCATCAACAAATATGAATGATAACAAATAAATTCACAAATGGAATAACCATACAACTACATAGTAAACATATCCACACATTGGGATAACATAACAACTTGTCAAATATTCCACACTTGGGGAGCCACATAACACTTGCCAAATAATCCACAAAGGGGATAAACAATATAGTCACATGGTAAAATAGAATATCTGGAAATGATCATTACATATTTAGTTTATAAAACCAATTCCATTTGAGAGATCACCTAAAAATACTCAATTTGGACTCTTGAACCATCCAATTTCGAGTCCGTATGAATTAACTATGATTTATTCAATTTCCACTCAACTTCTAACGTACAATACTACCTGCTGTAACCAAATCAGATTTTTGGGACATAAGGATAACTTCTTTAGCTATGAAACCATCACATTCAGAAAGTACTCAGAAAAACACCCAATTTAGACCCAAGAACCATCCAATTCCGATTTAATATGATTAAGTTATGACCATCACAAGATTGCTAAACGAATTCTAGTTCGTAATTGAAGTTAGGATTTCTGGGGTCTTGGGCGACTGCCCAAACCTCTTGGGCGACCGCCCAAGAGGGTTTTCAAGGAAATGTGAGTTTCTGCCAGCATGGGCGGCCGCTCAGCCCCCTGTGGGCGACCGCCCAAGCCTCCCGCCACCCAAACTTAGGTTTTTAACCCCTTTAACCCTAGTTCTTCCTTCCCTCTACCATTGATTATTCAAGAACACCCAAGAACACCTTCATTTCACCAAATCCCAAACAAACATGTAAACTTCAAAACCAAGTAACCCTAGATTATTTATCACTACTATTTCTACCCATTTCAACCCTTTTAACTCATCTTCATTGAACCCTAACTTCAACAATTTCAAATTCTATCCATTCCTTAAAAATCTAAATCAACTCCCATGAACCACTATCTTTTTAAGCCATTAATCCATTTTCTAACTCCAAGAAGATTTCCAAAGCATATAATAACAATCACAACACTAAGAACAACAATAGATAGATTATGAGCACATAGATGAAAGGAGGTCATAACAACTCACCTTTGGGATTTGAAATGGAAGGTTGATCTATTTAGCTAGATGAGTTCCTCTAGGCGATCCAACTTCAAAGGTGCTCTTGGACTTGAATTTGGTGAAGAAATTCTTGGCTTCAAGGTTTGGAACTTGGGGCTTCCATGGAGGTTCTCTCTAATTCTCTAGGTTGAAGATGAATGAGAAATGAGGGAGACGGGAGGGTAGTAAGAGGAGGTGATGGGAAGAGGACACTTGGCAAGGCATGGAAGAGTAAGAAAGTTGGCCCCTCCTACAACTTAATCCAAGGCTTTCACCCTACTCCCATTAATTTAAAATAAACCTTATCCCATTAATTCATCCTACTCATTTAACCTCCCCACATATTTATCTATTTATTAAATTTCCATTTTGTATCATTTCCCTTAGTTTCTTTATTTAATGTCCAATAAATTCTTATAAGCTCCTTAATTTACTTTTCACCCAATTTATCCTAACTCAAGAATTTAAAGATAAAATTGAACACATAAAGTCAACATAATATTAAAAGCATATAATTAAATATTAAAAATTGAGTGCCTAGGGTTGGGGTCGTCACACGTTTTTAGGGTTTTTGAAACCCTAAAACATTGATTTTGATAGAGTATCAAAGATCAAAAACACCCCAAATCAATTCCATTGAACATCGATTGATTGTTGAATATTGATTCAACAATCGGAGATCATCTAGCAATCAAACAAGGAGAAGATCAAAACCTTCATCAACGATTTTGAGATTCGTTTTGTGATTCGATTTTCAGATTCGAATTCAAGTAATCATAATCGCATTCAAGGTATGTAAATCTATTTCGTATATATATTTCTAATCTCTTCATGCTAGACGGATCATAGGGCTAGGGTTTTGATGTTAATGTTAAATCTTTCGCTGCGCTTGTAACCCCAAAACCCAACAGTGGTATCAGAGCCCTGTCTTGCCATGATTAGGATTGAAATTGCATGCTAGATTTAATGTGATTATTTGCTACCATGAGATATGAAATAGATCTAGATTTCATGTGTTTTATTTCTATGAAAAATAAGTATATGTGATATGCCATGATTCATGATTAATGATAAATTAATTAGATTAGTTTATCACATAGGTTATTAATCTTTTAATATGATTAAATTAGATTTATAATTTCTCAAAATTGAATCAAATTGTTTGTATGATATTTTGTGAAGCCCTATGTTCATGATTATGTTCACATGAGATCTATGTTACAACCATGCGATGTTTGTTACATGTTGAAAACCTTCTAAATATTTAAATCTTATGTCATTCCTTGATTAGAACACTTGTGATATTTTAGGGTATTTGATGTAGTTTCGACTCAGTTGGGTGCATCTTATATCTTAATTTGTGATCAAGGTAAGATAATGTTTGATGTGGTTTTGACTCAGTTAGGTGCATCGTTCCATGTCTCACATGTTTGAAAAAGGTTTTGATTTAATTAGTGCTTTCAAATGAGATTTGACCCAAGGCATAAATGAGATTTAAAACATGCTTTTGATATATGATATCTATTGAAATCTCATAAAAGATCTAAGAGTCATATAGTGATATGATTGATGTTTCTACCTAAATAGCTTGATTTCGGGCATTGACTCAGTTAAACCAAAATCAAGTGAAATATGGACCTTAGCCTACTATGATTATATGATACATGTTTGTATTTGAAGGTGTATAATTTAGTGAGAGTATTTATGAAATACATTATTTGCTCTTAGATGATAAATGTGTTGATATTGATATATGTTTATATTGTTTGCATATTTTATTGTAGAATGGCTACACACAATAATCAACCCCTGTCACTGCGATCTGTCATTGAGAAGGACAAGCTTGAGGAGAACGGTACAAACTATTCTGATTGGATTAGAAGCCTCAGAATTGTTCTGAAGCAAGAGAAGAAATTGTAATAAACCCATTCCACCTCAACCTGCTCCAAATGCTCCTGGGGCTGATAGGGATGCACATAAGAAACATAATGATGATTATATGAATGTCGCATGCCTTATGCAAGTCACTTTGTCTAAGGCTCTTCAGAAGGACCTTGAGCACATAGATGCAGCATTTGATCTTGCTGAGCGCTTAAAGGAAATGTTCCAAGTGCAAGCAAGAAACGAGAGGTATGTTGGGATTGGAGTCAAAACCATGAAGGAAAATCGCAGGAGCAGTTTCTGGTCATGTGCGCGACCGCGCTGGGCTCTGCGCGACCGCGCTGGAGAATGGACGAGGGCGCTTGAAGTCTCGGGACAGTTGCGCGGGCGCGCTTGGCATGGAGGGCGACCGCGCTGTAGACGGGAAGGAAGAATTCTGGACTGATTCTGTTTCCTAATTTGATCAGATTTCCTCTTGATTGATGTTTCCTTGTGACAGCAATATTTGGAAGACTTGGGAAGAAAGAAGAATACTTTCTTTAGTTAGGAATCCTTTTATTGTTAGGATTTGATTTCTTGTTTCCTATAAATACATGTGGTAGCCTAGAAACAAATTGTAACATCGGAAAATATTATAGTGAATATTTTGGCTTGGTAGCGCCCCCGGACGTAGTTGTTGTTGCAACGAACCGGGTTAACAATTCTTGCGTGTTCCTTTGTGTGTGATTTACTTTTCGAGTGTGTTACATCTTATTATTCCTCCTAGCTCGGTCCGTTTCCACTGCGTGGGCATGATTTTCACAACAACTGGTATCAGAGCTCTTGGTTTTGTCGAATCATTGCTTGGGGTGTATTTTGCTATGGATTTCTTGGGAGCTTTGGAGGATGGGAATAAGGTGGTGTTGATCGAAAAGTTTGATGGGACGGATTTCAATTTTTGGAAGACGCAGATCGAGGATGTTTTGTGGAACAAGGATTTGTATCTACCATTAAAAGAAAAGCCGGATGACATAGAGGAAGCAAAATTCGAAATCTTGGATCGGAAAGCGTTAGGGCTTGTTAGGCAAACGTTGACCAAGGATGTCGCGAAGAATGTTTTGGAGGCGAAGACTACCATGGAGATGTTGCAGATGTTGGCGAGCATGTACGAGGCACCATCGACGGCGAACAAGGCTCATCTGATGAGGAAGCTGTTGAACATACGGATGGTGGAGGGCATGTCGGCAACAAAGCATATAAGTGAATTCAAATCTACTGCGACCCAATGCTTTCCGTGGTCAGTATTTACTCTTGATGACGAGGTACTAGCATTGATTTTACTTTCTTCTTTGCCGGAAAGTTGGGATACGACTGCGATAGCAGTTAACGTTTCAACAGGAAAAGTGAAGCTGAAGTTTGCGGATGTCGTTGATGTGATTCTTGGCGAAGAAATTCGTAGGAAGAGCAAGGGTGGGACATCGGGGCTAGCACTAAACGTCGGTGAAAAGAGTAAGGGCAGCAAGAAGGTGATTACTTGCTATGATTGTGGGGAGAAGGGGCACTTTAGGAGAAGTTGTCCGAAGCGGTCAGGCAGAGCGAAGGAATTGAATGTTGCTGAAGAGATGGCAGACGTATTAATCTTGGGTGGGAGCGGTTCAACCGATTCGTGGGTTTTGGATTCGGGCTCGACGTTTCATTCATGCACCAGTGCGAAAGAATGGAGCTAGATGTTCCGGGTGATTTTGGGGTTGTTCGCTTGGGAAACGATCATCTGTCAAGGTCATTGGAAAGGGGTTGTTCGGGTCAAAGCAACGGATGGGACTGTTTTACGGCTACGTGATGTGCGACATATTCCGGATTTGAAGAGGAACTTGATTTCCATAAGGCAACTTGATAAGGAGGGTTGTGTGGTGACCTTCGGTTGTGGGACATGGAAGGTAAACCGCGGAGCTAGCTTGGTGGCTCGTGGCGGCGTGGAAAATATGTTGTATACCACATGCAACATGAGTCGTTGGGGGAAACGAAGGCGCATCCCAATGATGAATGGTGGTGGCCGAGATCGCCATGGTGGGAGAAATTTCACTAAACGGTATGTTGATAGAAAATTGGGTAATGAAGTCGGCCGACGCGGAGCCAATTTGGTCAACATGGGAGCGGGATCTAGAACGGTGATGCGATGGGTTGCAAAGAACACACAAAGGTTCCAAGCATGTGATTGTGTGGGGCACGTGGATTCGCGCTGTTCAGGATCGATAGTTAGCAAGAAAGTGAGCGGGGATGTGCAGGGAGGATCATTCGGAATGAAGACTCGGAGCATGGTAGAACCAAGCCGGTTATGTTGAAGCGTTGCTCGGCTTCAACTCACTTGGATAACTAGACAAGAGGCCGGGCGCTACCAACGCAATAGCTGGCCACTGAGATTTGTTTGTTTCAAGAAAATGTATCATGGATGGTTTGTCTCCAGGTGGGAGATTGTTGGGATTGGAGTCAAAACCATGAAGGAAAATCGCAGGAGCGGTTTACGGTCATGTGCGCGACCGCTGCTGGGCTCTGCGCGACCGCGGCTGGAGAATGGACGAGGCGCTTGAAGTCTCGGGACGATTGCGCGGGCGCGCTTGGCATGGAGGGCGGCCGCGGCTGTAGACGGGAAGGAAGAATTACGGGTCGATTCTGTTTCCTAATTTGATCAGATTTCCTCTTGATTGATGTTTCCTTGTGACAGCAATATTTGGAAGACTTGGGAAGAAAGAAGAATACTTTCTTTAGTTAGGAATCCTTTTATTGTTAGGATTTGATTTCTTGTTTCCTATAAATACATGTGGTAGCCTAGAAACAAATTGTAACATCGGAAAATATTAGAGAGAATATTTTGGCTTGGTAGCGCCCCCGGACGTAGTTGTTGTTGCAACGAACCGGGTTAACAATTCTTGCGTGTTCCTTTGTGTGTGATTTACTTTTCGAGTGTGTTACATCTTATTATTCCTCCTAGCTCGGTCCGTTTCCGCTGCGTGGGAGTGATTTTCACAACAAGGTATGATGTGGTTAAGTCCCTAACTGCATGCAAGATGCAAGAAGGGCAATCGGTGGGAGCTCATGTCCTTAAGATGAAGGGTCACATTGAGCGTCTCGATAGGCTTGGAAATCCATTGAGTTTGGAACTCGCTACGGATTTGATATTGAATTCATTGCCTGAAAGTTATAGTTATTTTATTATGCACTATCACATGACTGGCATTGATAAGAATCTCTCGGAATTGCATGCGATGCTTAAGACCGCAGAGATAAATATCAAGAAGCCTAAAACCGATACTGTGTTAATTGTTAACAAAGGTAAAGGGTTCAAGAAAGATGGCAATGGTAAGGCAAGTGTTGCTAAACCTAAGGCAAAGGTTGCCGAAGCCAAAGAGGCTCCCAAGGCATCTCAAAAGGATGCGGTTTGCTACCATTGCCAAGAAGTTGGTCATTGGAAGCGCAACTGCAAGGCTTACAAGGAAGGCCTAAAGGCGAAGAAAGGCAATACGATTGCTACTACTTCAGGTATCTATATGATAGATATTTTCCTTTCTGTTTCTAGTTCATGGGTATTAGATACCGGATGTGGATCTCACATTTGTTTAAATGTGCAGGGACTGAGAAATAGGAAGCTACTCAAACAAGGTGAAGTTGACATGCGCGTTGGGAATGGAGCAAGAGTTACTGCATTAGCCGTAGGGACATATGATGTAACTTTACCTAGTGGCTTAGTACTTGTTTTGAACAATTGTTACTACGTTCCAGATTTGAGTAGGAATATTATTTCTATTTCTTGTTTGGATAATGAGGGGTATAATTTTCTTATTTCGAATAAGAAGTTTTATATTTATTTAAATGATATGCTTTATGGTATTGCAAATTCATTTAATGGCCTTTATGTTTTTGTGTTGATGAGAAACAAAATAGTGTTGAAAATGTCTATCATGTGGACAAGAAATCTAAACCAAATGACGTGAACAACTCGTTCATGTGGCATTGCCGGCTTGGTCATATAAATGAGAAACGCATTTCTAAACTCCACAAAGATGGAATGTTAGACTCGCATGATTATGAATCATATAAGATATGTGAATCTTGTTTATTGGGCAAAATGACCAAACCACCCTACACTAAGAGTAGTGAAAGGGCTAGTGACTTATTGGGCCTAATACATACTGATGTATGCGGACCAATGAGCAGCATTGCTAGGGGAGGATTTTGGTATTTCATTACATTCACTGATGACTTATCTAGATATGGCTATGTCTATCTAATGAAGTCAAAGAGTGAATCGTTTGAGATGTTTAGAACATTTCAAAATGAAGTACAAAATCAACTTGGCAAAACAATTAAAGCACTTCGATCCGATCGTGGTGGTGAGTATTTGAGCCAAGAGTTTGACAATCATCTTAAAAACTGTGGAATTGTTTCAGAGTTAACTCCACCCGGAACGCCACAATGGAAATGTGTTTCCGAGAGGAGGAATATAACCTTATTAGATATGGTTCGTTCGATGATGAGTCAAGTAGACCTTCCTATATTCTTTTGGGGACATGCATTAGAGATTGATGCATTCACACTGAACAGAGTCCCTACTAAATCGGCTCCTAAGACCCCCACATGAGATGTGGCATGGAAGAAAACCTAATTTGTCTTTCATGAAGATTTGGGGTTGCGAAGTTTATGTGAAGAGACTTGTCTCTGATAAGTTAGCACCTAAATCTGACAAGGTTATTTTCGTTGGTTACCCTAAGGAAACCAAAGGGTATTACTTTTACAACCGCGCTGAGAACAAAGTGTTTGTTGCTCAATATGGTACTTTTCTTGAGAAACAGTTTCTCAATAAAGCATCTAGTGGGAGTAAATTGATCTTGAAGAAGTTCAAGAACCCGAAAATAACATGGAACCGATAGTAGAGACTGAACCAACTCCACAAGAAGTTGTGGAACCGGTTCAAGATCCACAAGTCCATCGTAGACCGGATAGGTTACGATCCGCACCCGAGAGATATGGATTTCTCGTGTCAGAAAGTAATGAAGTGGAAGTCATTGAGAATGACGAACCTACTTCCTATCAAGAGGCGATGTCCGATCCCGATTCGGATAAATGGTTAGAAGCCATGAAGTTCGAATTGCAATCCATGTCGGATAATCAAGTTTGGAACTCTATTGAGCCACTCGAAGGTGTAAAAACCATAGGGTGCAAGTGGGTTTTCAAGAAGAAAACTGACATGAATGGGAAGGTGCATACTTATAAGGCTAGGCTTGTAGCAAAGGGATATAGGCAAACTCATGGTGTAGACTATGATGAAACCTTCTTGCATGTTACCATGCTTAAGTCTGTTAGAATTTTGATTGCCATAGCCGCATATTATGACTATGAGATATGGCAAATGGATGTCAAAACCGCTTTCCTTAATGGAAAACTACTTGAGGATGTGTATATGACACAACCTGAAGGTTTTGTAGATCCACAAAATTCTAGAAAGGTGTGCAAGTTGCAAAGATCCATTTATGAATTGAAGCAAGCTTCTAGGAGTTGGAATCTTCGGTTCGATGAGAAAATCAAAGAGTTTGGTTTTATCAAGAACGAAGATGAACCTTGTGTATACATGAAATTCAGTGGGAGCATTGTGCTATTTCTCTTGTTGTATGTCGATGATATCTTACTCATTGGAAATGACATTCCTGATCTTGAGACTGTCAAGTCTTGGTTAGGGAAGTGTTTCTCAATGAAAGATATGGGCAAAGTCGCTTACATCCTTGGTATCAAGATCTATAGAGATAGATCAAAGAGGATGATTGGTTTGAGTCAAAGTACCTACATTGACAAGGTTCTTAGAAGATTCAAAATGGAAAATTCTAAGAGAGGAAACTTGCCAATGGGTCATGGTGTTACTCTTAGTAAGACTCAATATCCTAAGACAACTGATGAACGAAAGAGGATGAATGAAGTTCCATACGCTTCGGCTATTGGATCTATCATGTACGTTATAATTTGTACTAGACCCGACGTCTCGTATGCTTTGAGCATGACAAGTCGTTACCAATCTGATCCGGGTGAGAACCATTGGATGGCAGTCAAGACGATCCTAAAGTACTTACGAAGAACTAAGGATGCGTTCTTGGTATTTGGAGGGATGGAAGAAGATCTTGTTGTAAGAGGTTACACAGATGCTAGCTTCCAAACCGACAAAGATGATTTCCGATCGCAGTCGGGATTTGTGTTTATGCTTAACGGAGGTGCGATATGTTGGAAGAGTTCCAAGCAGAGTACTATTGCCGATTCAACTACTGAGGTCGAATATATAGCGGCATCCGATGCAGCTAAGGAGGCAGTTTGGATCAAGAAGTTCATTAGTGACTTGGAAGTTGTTCCAAGTATCACTAATCCGGTGGAACTTTATTGTGACAACAATGGTGCCATTGCGCAAGCAAAGGAACCAAGGTCACACCAGAGATCCAAACATATACTTAGACGTTTCCATCTCATTCGAGAGTTCATTGATCGGGGAGACGTTAAGATATGCAAAGTATCAATCGATGATAACATTGGGGATCCGCTTATAAAGCCCCTCGCACAAGCTAAGCAAGATGGTCATGTGAGGTCCATGGGTATTAGATACATAGATGGAGCCTAGTGCAAGTGGGAGATTGTTGGTGTAATGCCCTAGGCTATAATTATGATTGACTTGAACTGTTATGTATCATCTTTATTATTTATTATAGAGCGCAATTATTCTATTCATTATATGTTTGCATGTTTATTATATTGAATTGCGTCCCTAGTTGTTGTGAACAACTAGTATAAGTTGGTAGTGGATAATCATGGAGATGATTATATGCATGTGATGCACATTACACTTATGGATACTTGCTAGAGAACAAGTATTGGACATGACCTACCGATGAGATTTATGACATGGTCAATAGTCATATTTGTCATGAATAAATCTCATGATAGTCGTGTTATTGAATCCTTATACCTGAGATTATCATCGTCTTCCACATGACGAAGATCGTGTTTAATATAGTCTAACACTGTCTTTAATCGGATATCAATAAGGGCTATGTTAGCACGATTGGAATCATATAGGGAAGAATGATAAGTCAAGACGGGATTTGTCCCTCTTATGAAGAGAGATGTTTGCTTGGGACCCTCGATGAATGATGTTGATGAAATATGTGGCCACACTCAAGTGATTTGATAGACATCAAAGGCATTTGGATTATCAACATATTCAGGATTGAGAAAGCATTGAACGGAGTGAGTTGACATAGACCATGACTCATGCTCAATTAGACATCGTGGACAAAGGGATCGTGACATTTGATTATCGAGGAATCAAGCTTTGATGTTATATTAATTGGGTGGACATAATGGCTTGCTAGAAACCACTTATGTCTTGTGAGTTTGATGTTTCAAACTCACTACCAACATAAATATAATTCCTATAGGGTCACACACCAAGAACGGATTGAAAAACGGCCGAAAAATGGATTTTTGGGTGAGGCGGGCGCCTCGCGAAAGGCGAGGCGGGTGCCTGGAAGGCAGTAACTTTAAGGAGGCTGGAGACACCTTGAGGTGGCCGCCTGGGAGTAGGTGAGGCGCGCGCCTCAAGGCCAAAAGGTCCCCTCCGTCCTATTTTGCTGCAACTCCGAATTTGGATAGGAAAAGGACTATTTACAAAGTATAAATAGAACCCTTTTGCCTCAGCCTTGGGACACGTTTTTTAGGGTTTTTGAAACACTAAAACATTGATTTTGATATAGTATCAAAGATCAAAAACACCCCAAATCAATTCCATTGAACAGCCATTGATTGTTGAATATTGATTCAACAATCGGAGATCATCTAGCAATCAAACAAGAATTGTTCTTGGTCCGTTCGCGTGTGGATTACCGATAGAGGGTGATAAGTTAATCACCTAGAGCTTTAAGACTTCAATCGTTGATTCATCTCAAGGCCTAGAACAAGGAGAAGATCAAAGCCTTCATCAACGGTTTTGAGATTCATTTTGTGATTCGATTTTTAGATTCGAATTCAAGTAATCATAATCGCATTCAAGGTATGTAAATCTATTTCGTATATATATTTCTAATCTCTTCATGCTAGACGGATCATAGGGCTAGGGTTTTGATGTTAATGTTAAATCTTCCGCTGCGTTTGTAACCCCAAAACCCAACACTTGAGGTATGCCTTGACACAAGCGTTGGAGTCACAGTATTTTGTGCCTTTCTTTGGCTCATCCTCCTAGGTGCTGGTGCAGATGAGATCACATCATCAATAGCATCCTCCTTTTCATCTTGGAGTTCTTCTCTCCCCAGCTTGAAAGTTTCATCAGCAGCCTCATCATCATCCGAGTCCATGTCAGATGCTTGAGCAGAGATGGAGGCAGTAGCCTCAACTTTTGACTTTCTAACCTTGCCTTTACCCTTCCTCAATTCCATGAGGGCTTGTAGTGGGATGTGCTCATCATCATCCTCTTCTTCGTGAGCACAAGCAGAAGTGAAGCCTCCATAATACCAATTCCCAGGTGATGGTTGAGATGGGACAACATAAGGAATGTTTTTGGAGGGTGGAATTGGAGATGTGGTGACATCAGGGGTAACATGAGTAGGAGATAGAGGTGGTGAGATAGCAGTGGCATTCGTATCATCAGAAATGTGTGTAGAGCTTTTACCTTTGGATGCAGACAGATCCTTGGGGGTAACAACCACATGTGGAAAAATATCCTCCATATCATGGGTTGCAGCATCCATGATTTCCTCTGTAGAAACCCTTAAATCATCAATCTCTTCAGATTGAGCACGCCTAGATACCACCTCAAATGCATCAACATCAGTTTCATCAGACTCACTGGAGTAGACAGAGAGATCCAAATACTTCCTTCGCCGTGGGCCTTGGCCGTGGCACCTTCCGGATGAGGCCTGAGCCGCTTGGAAAGTTTGCATTGAGGGAAATTAGAATTTCCCCGAGTTTTGGCTCGTTGGTTTTCTTGGTATGGCCGCCGGCCTTCTCAAAGAAGAATAGCCGCCTTCTCGAGAGCGATGGCCTCGGAGTCATCCCCATGTAAGGAAATAGGAATTTCCAGTTAAGCAGTCTATAGCAGATCAGTTTGGCGAGAATCAGCAAGTCACTTACGGCGACTATCAGAACCTTTCAACTGGCAAGGCCCACATTCAGAAGCAAAACAATCCCCAGAATGGAGGTCCCAGCCAGGATAGGGATCAGAATGAACAATGGATAGGCGAGGTTCACTGTCAGGGCAGGTGAAATTGGGAAGGCCAACTTGTCGGAGTAATGAAGGGCGGGATAAAATATCTCGCCATGAGAATAATGCCAGGCCCGTGTCGGTGGCATCGGCGAGAACTTTAAAAATTTTGTTTTTCAGTCTGGTGTCGCCAGAAACTAAGGCTTTGCGGGTTTCAATTTTCGGATGGGTGTCACCAAGGTCGCACGGATGGGTCCAGCCCACGCGAGATGTAACAAAAAGGGGATTGGATTGCCAATTGTGAACTTTTCGGGGTAAGGGAGTCAAGAGTTTGGGTTTTTTATACTTAATGGAGAGGCGATTCTCGATAACGCCATCTCGCTGAGACACAGCTGTGTAACCTTCGAATAAATGAACAAGTAGAGGGATGGAGGGTTCCTGTCTTAAGGCCCTACAGATCACTAAATAGCTAGTGAGGATCCTAATTGCGTTAGGGTGGAGATAACAACGGCGGCATGAGCTTTGTACAGGACGGCGACAATAAAAGGATCAATAGGAATCCTAAGGCCCCCATCTAGTTGGGAAGGATAGACAATAATGCCATAGGTTTTATGTCGCATAGCGACAAGAGATAAGTCGCCTACATAAGGCTCTATGTGGTAAAGGTCGTGGTTGATACCGTACTTGACATGATAGGATGTTTGGAAATCCATAAAAGAGGAGTTATTGGCTCCAGCGACATCAGGATTAGAGGAACCCTGCGAGATGGGGGGTCGTAATGAAGTCTCAGCCGCCAAGGTGTCCGACACGTCATGATTTGATGTAGAATTGGATGAAGACATGTCGCTCCTATCACTGGAGCTTGACAGCACCTGTTTATAGAAGTGACGACTATGTAAATTGGGGGCTGCGAGATAGTCAGTGTCAGAAAATTCAGTTTCAGAGAAAGGGCGGTAGAAGTCGCAGATATGAGTACAAAGTTCATTAGTTGTGAAAAAAGTTTTCATGGGAACGGATTTGTGCAAGAAAGGGGGACCCCTAATTTCTAAGGCGTTTAGTATGGCGACATCCGCTCCATGTCGCATAAGCATAAAGTTGAGATCCTCGTGCGAGATCCGAGCCCATACCCCCATACCCATTCTATAAAAACCCCCACTTCTCTTATTTTGGCCAAACCTAACAGTCTTAGAGCAGGACTTGGTCCTAGCCATAGCATGCGAGATAGGAAATGCGAGAATTAAAGCGAGAATTCAAAGGATTTTGAACTATTACCTGGGAATTTGCAGAAAAAGGTAAAGGCTTGAAGATCGGCCGGAGAACAGTCGAAAAGTATTGAAAACCGTTGAGTTCCTTCGAATATGCTCCAAATCAGCTGGAGATTGAAGTGCAACGTAGCTAGCAAGGAGGGAGGCACGTTTAAGGATGAAATAAACGGTGAAAATGGACGGAATAAAGGAAAGAACAATCGCCGAAAAATGGGTCGCCGGTGGTCTCTGTAGAGTAGGAGAATAATGAATAATGGAGTGTGAACGAAAATGATAGAGTAATCTTTGGGTTCCAGGCAACAGAAGGGGAAAGGTTTTTGGGGAGTTTCCAAGGCGTATTTAAGAGAGTTCGAATTTTGAAAATCCCCCCATTATTGCTGGAATTAATTTAATAAGACGACACGAATTCCTAGGGGGGCGTACGGCGCTGCCTAACCGCCCAATTCGATCAACCCTGAGGTGACACGTGTGACGCAGGTGTCATTTGAGGCTTGTTTCTCGCCAAAAGGGCGTAAAACGGCGGAAACCATAGGCGACTGTGAATGTTCTCGCCTGGACCATGAATAGTCCAGGTCTTGAACTTGGGGGCTTCTGATACGATTGTGGAAAATGGATTGGGCCCAATCACTAGGGTTAGGCCCAATAGCTAGGAATGGACTGGGCCTGCGTGGTCCAAACTATGTAAATGGGTTCGTAACGTTGATGCGGCATTGGCTGTTGAGGCACATAGGGCGAACACGCGACAAAGATAAGATGGTGTGTGGGAGTATGGCTGATTGAGAAATAAGGTTACTTGAGAAACGTGGTATGGTGTCGATAATTCATTGTGATAAGGCATAGGAGGGGGAGCCCGCCCCCCTGTGAGGTGCCTGGCTTAGGGCGACTTGTAGAATATCGCCTATTTCCCCTCGGTTGTCGCCTGGGCGACATGTGTAGTTGGGCGTTCCTGGGCGTCGTTTCGGTTGGCTCCTGCGTGTTTAACCCTAGCCGCCTGTACTGAATGATTGATGTGACAAGGTGAACAGTATAATCCCACTAACTTGGAGTTAGTTGGGGACCCTAAGTGGATGATTGACAAGTGTCATCCCCCATGTGCAAGGCACATGGGGGCTTGGGAGTATAAATGGATGAATAGTGTTCATTTGCATGTATGTATTCTCTCTCTACTCTCAAAGCTTTCTCTCTCTAGTTCATCCCTTGTTATTACCAGTTACGTGACCTAGTAACCTTACTCTCACGCCGGAGGGGTTTTGCCGGAGCCACCCCTGGCCTAGTTTACGTGTTTGCATGTGTGTAGGCGATCAGACGAAGAAGGAAGCAGCCGGAGTATCCTCAAGCTCAGTTCCTGTGCAACCATTATTTTTGGATGGCAGCATCAAATAACAAAAATTCATAAATAATTTTGTTATTCACTTTTTAAAAATTTAATTACGATAATACGATGAATAGAGATTTTTTGATAAAAAAAACGTTTAAAAACAAAGTTTTTTGGGATAAAAATTTCTTAAACTTGAAATTTCATTTAGGAAAAAAGAGAGTAAAATATTTATGTTTTATTGTAGCCATAAGACTCGATCTGCTAAGCGGACCCACCCAAAAGTTATAGGATGATATTGGTATTCTTAAAAAAAAATTGGTAGTTTGTGAAAACTTAAATACCACTTAAATTTCTCATATTCCATCGATGTGGGATATTATATTTTAGAAAATATAATTTTTAGTGAAAAGAGTAAAGAGTAATTTTTTTTTATTTTTTTTAAGTGGCAGGAAGGGAGTATGAATTTATTTGGAAAACAAGAAAACAAGATAAAAAGAGATCCATTAGTGGGCTTGAAAACGGGCTTGTTGAAGCCCATATAGATCCATTTGGCACCGTCCAGCTAATATATGGGCCCTAGATTGGACAGCCGCCACCCTAGAAATCCAAGTCACGTGACCTCACACACTTTCCCGCGCAAGATCGTCAACCCCTAATCCCTACTTCCACTCCGAAAATCTCTACTTCCAGTATTCCACATTGTAATCTCACATTTTTTTTTGTATTTCATTTAAAATGATATTTTAATTTAGAAAAGTTTTATAATTGTATAACTTAAAGTTTATTAAATTGATAGTAATTTTTTTCTTATCTCTCTACTTTTTCATTGTATTCACATTTTTTTTTCGAGTTTATACAACGTTTTAGTCAGATATACGAGAAAAAGTGAGGTATATAATAGTAATTGGTAGTTATTGTGAGTCTCATTATTTAAAATGTAAAAAAACTTTTCATTTGAGATTTTGCAAATTTAATTGGGACATTCAAATGATAATTTTGTAATTTCAAATGAGACGGAGGGGGTAATTATTTATCAACATTAACAAGAAAGTTGAGAAAATAGTAGAAGAAAAAGAACAAAAAGGGTTTATTACAAAAAACTCACTAAAAAAAAGATGACATTTATAAAAAAAAAAAAAAAAAAAAACATGTAAGATGGGAAATTACAAAAAACTTTTTTTTTTTTACTTTTTTTACAAAAAACTTTTTTTTTGATATTTTTTTATCAATTTTAATCAAACAACTGATAATTTCAGTTATCAGTTGTTCAAACAAGTGATAATTTCAGTTATCAGTTGTAACTGAAATTATCAGTTGTTTGAAGCACAAATTACTCTTCAAACAACTGATAATTTCAGTTATCAGTTGTTCAAACAGCGATGGCGATAGCTGAAATTATCGGTTGTTTGAAGAGTAATTTGTGCTTCAAACAGCGATAATTTCGATTATCGAGTTGTTCAAATAATTCTAGTAATCGAAATTATCAGTTGTTTGGCCAAAACTGATAAAAAAAAATCAATATTTTTTTCTTTTTTTTGTAATTTTGAACTTATGTACGTATTTTTTTTTTTTGTAATTTTCATCCTTTTAAGTAGTTTTTTGTAAATTTCTCAAAAAAAAAAAAAAGGAAAAAAATGAAACTAAGTTCCGTTGGAATAGCAATTTCCGTTTCCCCTCCAAAATTATGGCGCAACATTGACACATAATAATGTCGGAGGGGCGCCTGCCTACAGTGATTCAAACTCAAAAAACCCCCCAAATTCCTTTTCTTCATCTCCATATTCATAATCCCATTAATTATCTCCCCTTTTTAATACTGTTTATGAATTTATATTTCAATTCAGAATTTTAATCTTCTTCTTCTTTTGACCCAGGTTTCCTTTGATTTTCCATCTGGGTCTTTCTTAATTTCCTCGAATTTTCCATAATCTGTTGACAGACCTAGTTGTTAATTTGTTGAATAGAAGTTGAGCCCTCGTTCGTACAAGGTTAGTTTTAGGGGTGGAAATGGTTCGGTTTAGCTCGGTTTGGACGAATTTAGAAGTCAAAACGCTAGCATCGGTTTGGAGAAATTCCAAACCGAGCTAAATCATAAAAAAATTCAAACCGAGCTAAGCTAAACCGCTATGGTTCGGTTTGATTCGGTCTAAACCGCGGTTTGAAATGCGGTTTGATTTTGCGGTTCAGACCACGGTCCAAACCGCGATCTAGACCACGGTCCAAACCGCATTTTAAACCATAACAATTCAAAAAAGGTAACATAAGCAAAACATAAAAGTTTCAAATAGGATATTACAATTCAAAACCCAAGATGTAACAATTCAAAATCCAACTTTCCTAAGCAATAAGCATCAACATTAAAGCAAGCAGTAGCAGACCAAACAACCAATAGATCAAATGTCAAAGTACCAAACAGTAACATAATTGTTCAAAAACTGATGACGCCACAGCTTTTCGGGGTCAGGAGCGGTTCAAGGATATCTGGCTAGGATATATTTGGTGGTTTTGTGTACCTAGATCACAACACAAACAAGCACCGTTAAGGTCAAAGTTGGATGTTACTCCAACTCAGGCCCTCGGGTGTGAGAGTAAGAATACTGAGTAATAAGGCTTTGAATACCTTCGGAGTGTGTGTGTGTGTTTAGGTTTAGAGAGTAAAAGAGCTTACTCAATTGTATATGGAACTTACCTTGCCCAAGGGGGTAAAGGCCTTCTATTTATAGGCAATGCCACGGTGCTTGTTGAGGTAAGCACGAGATCGGCCCTAGGGGCACTTTGGTATTTGACCGGCCTACACGTGTCCGCAGTGATTGGTCTGTCGGGAGGGAACATTGATCGTCTGTGGGACATGGCCGAAAGGGACATGAGCCGTGTAGCCGCTTATTGCATTAAATGGAATAGTAGGCGCGGATCGAGCCGCATTGAATGCGTGATGGGGAGCCGGCAAGTGGCCCGTCGAGCGCAAGCCGACTTGCTCGCAAGGCTTGATATTTAACCGGGAAGATGTGCCCGCGGTCAACGTTGTGCCGCGGCCAAAGATATATGACGCGAGCACGGTTGATGCGGGCATGACTCATGCGGGCACGATCCAATGAGGTAGGGTTTCAAGGGTCCTCGACGGGGACGAACCGAGGAGTGACACGGTCTTGACCACAAGGGCCTATTTGTCCGCGGTCTTCCCTCCGGCCGGTCTAGGAACCGCCACGTCACCGGTTCCTTGGACTAGACCGAGCGCGGCCCGGTCCAATAGATCCGGGCTCATCAATGGCCCCTAGCTCCAAGTGTGATTATTTATGGTCTGAGTGAGGAGCTACTAGAAGCTCGGTCTGCCTCAATTGCTCCTCGCGCGAGCACCAGTGTTGGCGTTTTCCTTGTTTGTTGCTTGGCCCCATGGGCCAAAGGGAACGTTCGGGAGGCACCAGTGAGTGACACGTAGTCCCTTGCATGGCGTGCCTCCCTTAGCAGGTGGGCCCTCGCGTATGAAAAGACGGGTTAGTGGTACGTCGGGGTACGTGTCGGCCGTCCAAGGGGGTAATAAATGCAAAAGGTATTTAATTTTTCGAATTTTCAAACGTGGGAAACGGTTCATGGTCCGAGGTTGGATTTGTGGGCTAATTAATACGGGTTAACGGGTTAACCCGTATAGGTAGGCCTTATAAATACCAAACCCTTAAACCTCAAACCCTTTTTACCGTTTTCAAACCTTCAGAGAGCTTTTGAGAGAGAAACCTTGCGGCGACCTCCGTGCTCCGTTTTCCGAATCCACCACTCACTCTTTCTCTCGTAAGTAATTTGTTGGGTGCTTTTTCTTCCTCATCTCCTCTATTTTTCTTTTCCTTTTACGGGTTTTGAACGAAATGACCACTCGAGAGTTTGGACCCCGCCGTCCCATAGAATTAGGAGATGGGAGCACTCCGGATCCGTTTCTTTGTTTGTAAACGGACAGGGGGATATTTAGGAAGGTAGGCCGTGGGTGGCTTAGATTATCCTCGAGTGCTTCCAAGATTTCGCGAAAAATCCCAATGGGGCCTTTTGTCCCACCCCGGTTGTGGGAGGCCAAGGATAAAAGGGTAAAAAGGAACGGTGATGTTTTGGTGTTGGGGGATACCAAGAGGGCCGAGAAATTTTGTGATGGGGTTTTGTGCGTGTTTCCCGCGAGAGAGGCTCGGCTACGAACGCCATTGAACTAGCGAGGAGAGCGATTCGCGTCCCCGAAGTAGTTTGTGACTGGGAAAAGTGCGAACTGATGGATCCTGAACAAACCAATGCTGCGCGGGCACCGGGCACAGACTTGAATGACCCTTTAGATGTTCTGCCCATAAGGACCATCTTTCCCCCCGTTGTGCCCGCGGCCCCTAGGGCGAGGACAATTGAGCTGAGCAGCAGCGAGGAACTTGACCCCCTTGACTTCGAGGTGACTGGAACTGGTGAAGTTGAGTCGGAGGTGGCCCCTGCCCGTGGTGACCCCACCGGTCTCTTTGGCTCCTCGAGCTCGGAGACCGAAGAAGATGACCAAGGAGAGGGGGATAGGAGGGCAGCGGGGACCTCCAAGAAGGCCGCTGAGACCACCAATATAGTGGATGCCTTCGAGAGCTCTGACTCCGAGGAGGAGGAGGAAGTGATTGTGGCCCCTGCCCGAAACAAAGGCAAGAGGCCAGCTAGGGAGGTGAACCCTGGCCGTTGCCGTAAGAAGGCCAAGGAGGTGGCCACCATTGACTGGGAGGAGAACATTTATGAGGTTTATAATGTGGACCGCAACGCCTATCGTGTCCGCACCTTAGGACATATTCATCTGAAGGACAAGGACAAACTGCGGCCAGAGACAGTAGCTGATGTCCGCGAGGACAATAGGGCCTGCATTTTTTATGGGGCCCAATTTGAGAACGGATTGAGGCCGCCCGGACCCTTTCTTTTATTTCTTTCTCGGAGTTCAATTCCCGCCCGCCTACGCACCCGACTCCCAATGCCATCCGGGCTATTGTCTCCTTCATACCGCGTGTGCATTCATGGGTTATGAACCTACCATTGCCGGGCTCTACGCTACTATCAGAACCAAATTAGCCGCGGCATTCTGAGCCTGAAGGCTAGGAACTACTCCACCAGGACCTTCTCTCCTCCCTCCAACAAGTTTGACCAATGGAACCAGAGGGACATCCTGGTGATCGAGTCTAGATTCGGATGGCCCTTTTCCAAACCTTCACACCCTGTCCCTATGAAGGTGGCCGCTCGCAAATATACGGACCCTTCCTCAGCCGATGCAATGCGTACTGCCATAGAGAGGCATCTCGGCCCTTTACTTGGACAGCTGGGATGAGCCCGTATATGACGTGGGCGCCATAGTGGAGGACGAGCCCCCTATTGATCTACTCGGGGTGGCTCCTCGCAGTGGAGGGCGCCCACATGCCCCCGCAGTAGTGATAGAGCCTACGCCCCGCGACCCCCGATTGGCGGGTGCACGAACATTACCGCCCGAGGCGGCCGTAAGACCCGTATGCCGGGCGCCGAGTGCGATCCCGAAATAATTGGTCTCTCGATTCCTCTATGAAACCGTTTGCCAATTTACTTTGCTTTTGATTTTTGAACCGCTTTGCTAACCATTTTTCTTTCCCTCCGCAGTAGATCCTGACTGCATACAATTTCGATGGCTCCTCCACTAAACGCCGCTCAACCGAAGGCCAAGAACATGAAGGCCAACAAAGAAGCCGCCCGAAGAGGCGTAATGAGATGGGAGGGGTTCCCACAAAAGACAAGACCGTGCCTGTTGCGAGCAGTGAAAACCGGGACACTCTACCCGCTCCCGAATTATTCTCAAAACCGGAATCTCGCCTCCACCTCCTCGGGGTCCTCCTCCACCCAATGCTCTCCGGGCATCATCTCCCGTCGTACTATTGCCTCCGGCATAACCAGAGTGGAGCCAAGAAGAGGGTTGACAGAGATGCGGATCTTTCGCATAGGAGAGGGCTTCCAAGACCAAAAGTGGGAGATACCTCTACCGCAGCCCTCGCCGTCGCCACACTTCTACCACCGCTCCTCCCATCGCGGGGACCATATGCTCGCAGCCTACCCAATCTCCTCCTTGGCCACCCGCGAGGAGGCATGGGAGAAAAGGAAGCAGCGGGGGATGTGCCCGCCATTACCGGGGTAGACTTATATGCCCTGGCTCGCCCAAAATTTCGCCGTGGGCATTGGGCCGATCAACCGGCTCTTTCGCCTCGACTTCTACCACTGTGTGGCCGAGAAGGAGAACCCGTCGCCCTTGATGGGGATATTGGGGTTGCCCTTACCGAGGTAGGGACCTTTCTTCCGGCTTCCTCACTTAGCCTTTGATTTTCCACCTAATTCGACTTTCTTCCTCGCAGTGGGCAACAAGGCCACGAGGCTCCGGGAGACTTCATGGCACTCGTCCGCCGAGATTGCCAACAATACCAAGGACTCCGCGGGCAACTCCGCGAACCGGAGCAGCCTGGGAGAAGGTGGGTACTCCGAGCTCCCTCCCCGGATGCCAAGGAAAAGGAGTTCGCGACCATGGAGTCCGATCCAAGGGCTTCCAGTGAGCGGGTGACCGAGCCGGAGCAGAGCCTAGAAAAGGCAAAGTGGTCACTGGAATGAGCTCCGCGGGCACAAGACCAAGCCGGAGCAAAGAAATGAAGAGCTCGCAACCAAACCGAGCCGCGGAGGAGTCGGTCAAACTCCCGGAGGCTAAGGCCGATGAGCTCTCCGAGAAACCGCTACCCCTTACGCAGCTGAGCCGGGAGAGGGAGAGGATGCCGGCCGAGGCTCGCGAAGAAGCCGTAGAGGAGTATAAGAACTCGACCCGCTCACCGCGGAGTGCTTGGCCCAAGATGAGGCAGGTGTCCGGACACGTATCCGGAACTTCGCGGCCACGGGCATGTTCTCCGTGCGTTAGCTGCCGTAATTGGCTCACTGGTTGCTACCGATACGGAGTGTGTGCCCGGCATGCGCTAGTTCCTCTCGTCCGAGGAAGAGGTCAAGGGTTGGATCTCTCGCAGCGGCCTCTCTCGCCCGGTGGCCGAAGTGATCGCCCTCGGACCGATCTCCGAACCGGATGCTCGCGCCGGGGACAACCCTTTATCCTTGGGGGATGCCTGCTCAGTTCTTCCAGTGGGGACCAGCTCGAGACCTCTTTCCATCGCGGGCAGCTCCAGCTCCACTCTACCGAGCCCATCTCTCGACCCTATAACGTAGATTCCGATGACCCGTCTTCCTTCCCCAACTCCAACTTCGTAAGCGGGCACAGATGGTGCGGCTGTGGAGACCGCAGATGCAGCCCAAGGACCAAGCTCCTATAGTTTAGGATTTTTTGCTTTTTCTTTGTTGTAGTAGAATAGGATCTCTTTTTGTAATAGTGTAGGAATTTGTAAATACTTAATATAAATAGAAGCATTTTTCTCAACTTGGCTCCTTTATTTTTATCTTAATTGCTTGTCTCGTAGGCTATTTTGAGTAGTTTTGGCAATCTTCGAGCATCTTAATACTTGCATTCTTGCCTTACCACTTTTTCCAGCTTTTTGACTTGCAATTAACTTTATACTCTTCTTCAAGGGCAAAGCAGCTTAGTAGGCCCTTTGCCCGCATTTTTTGAGTTTTCCTAACTCTTTATTCAAAACCCTTAGGTTTTTGTGAGAGTCGCCTTTATTCTTCTATGATCGCGTTTGTTTAGCCTTGTGGCAAAGTTAGGGGTCATTGACCCCAGCTTGTCTATTTGGCTTTGTTAAACTAGTTTGATCACTCTCATTCATTTACACTTATTCCCAAATTGCGAGCCGTGGTGTAAGTCAAAAGTAGCCAAGGCAAGCATACTTTCATGTGGCATGCGTAAGGTGGCCGTGAGGCTATTGTCCGCGCAATGTAAAGGTAGGAGCATATTTTAGCATAGAGGCCCTTTAACCCCCGGCATCCGTATCCCCTTATTGGAGGTTCTCACTTATTTGACCCTTTATTCAAAACTCCCTAAGGTTTTTCGTGAGGGTCTCGTGGCAATCTCGGTGAACGGGCTTATATGTAGGCCTTTGTCACATACAGCATGCGAGTAACGGCCCTAACGAGGTCCTTCGCGCAATTAGTGGGTCCGGACTTCGTGTCATTGTCCCCACTAGAGTCCGTAGGCACGGGCATCATGGCCTTTGTACCTACGTTCATCTATATCCACTTATTTTTGGTGGTGTCACGCGAGCAGAGTAGAGTCCTCCCCGCGATCACAAGCACGGCTCGTAATGGATCTTTGTACATATATAGGCATGCGGATCCTTAGATCTTTGCGCATCGTTAGCAGGAGCTCATATGTTGGCTCTTGAACTCACCGGCATCCGCACGCGGGCATCCACCTTAGCTTTTGAGGCCGGTGGGAATTGATTTTTGCATCAAAATATGCTGATAACTTCTCCCTTATATATATATAGTCTATACTCCTTCCAAAAATTACAAAGACTTCAAAAGAAGTATCTCTTAAGGTGGTCGCTATTCCAGAGTGCTTAAGCTCTTCTCCCTCCTTTCGTCGCAACATATAGGTGCCTTCTTTGACTATCTTTGTGACCTCATATGGACCTTCCCATTTCGGGGACAAACTTGTTGAAACCAGGTTGGGTCCCTGACTTCTACGCTTCGAGTACCCGGCCTAACCGAAAAACTCCTCTTATTTACTCTTTTATCATGATGCTTCTTCGCTTTTTGTTTGTAGTTCACCATTTTTTCATGTGCCCGCATTCTCTTCTTCGAGATCGTCTGTGTCACACCTTCGTTTGCCTCGCTTTGAGACTCGTCGAAGTACGTGACTGCACGAGGGTAGGGCTACCTCAACCGGAGCCATTGCCTCCGACCCATACGTGAGCGAGAAGGGAGTTTCTCCCCGTTGAATTTCTTATCGTGGTGCGGACAACCCATAATGCGATCCGGAGCTCGCCCAACCAACGCCCTCCTCGTCCTTCCAAATTTTTCTTTAAGGCGCTTAGACTAGCTTGTTCGCAGCCTCGCCTTGACCATTTCCCCGAGGATAGGCAATCGCGGACTTACGGTGTTGCCGCACCTTCATTCTCACACATTCAAGCAGTTGAATTTTGCGGAGAATTGGGTGCCATTATCTCGAAATTATTGCTCTGGGAACCCCAAATCGACAATAGATGTGGTCGTGGACAAACCGATAGTGTTATCCTCGGAAATAGTGGCCAAGCCCTTTGCTTCCGTCCACTTGGTAAAATAATCCACGGCCACCACAAAGATACTTGATGCTTCCTCTAGCGCTTGGAAATGGTCCAATAAGATCTATCCCCACGTATCAAACGGCCACGATGGTACTACCAAAGTCCGCTTCCGTTGATGGTAGTCTAGGGATGTCCGCAAATCTCGGCACTTATCACATTTTCTAACATACTCCCGCGCATCCCTTCTCATTGTGGGCCAAAAGAATCCTTGAAATTTGATCTTGTCTGAGAGGGTGCGAGCACCTGGATGTCCGCCACAAACTCCTTCATGAACCTCATAGAGTAAGTTGGTGACCATGTGAGTTTTAACACATCTCAGTAAAGGCTTGGTGAATGATCGCCGAAAAGCACCCCATCGAGGACGAGGTATTTCGCGGACACCGTTCTGATGGCTCTAGCCTTTACTGGGTCCCTGGGGAGGGTTTGCTTCTCGATGTAATCCTTCATTTCATCCACCCAGCCCCTTACTTGATCCTCAATATTGTTTATCGCGTATTCGATCTATAGCAGTCTCTCCGTGAATTCAATCCGGCAATTTGTCTCCAACTCACCAATTTCTTGCTCTGCTATTCTTGAGAGGAGGTCGCCTTCCACATTGTCCTCTCTCATGACTTGGTTCACTTTCATAGTAAGTGAAATTTTTGATGAGGGTTTTTGCGAGGTCACAAGATCGAAGTTAGTACTGGGTTGATAGTATCATACTCCCCTAATTTGATTAACTATGAGCCGAGAGTCACTATTGATCTCAATATTCGAACTCCCAAGTCTCTTGCCGCTTCCATGCCCGCTATGATCGCTTCATATTCGCTCGATTGTTTGATGCCTCGAACTTGAACCTCAAGGCCCTCATGAATTTCTCCGCAGGTGCAATCCGAAGTATGCCCGCTCCACCGATTAACTTGCTCGCGGAGCCGTCCACATATAAAGTCCACACCTCTTCCGGACGCTCCCTTGGTTGAACAATTTCGTGCTCGGGCTTTTGGGTCATCTTCCGATTCTCGCTCGCTTTCTTTTTCCGAGGTCGCCGTCCGCTAATTTGAATGATGATTCTACTACAAAATCAACTAAGGCCCGCGCTTTGATTGTCTTTCTCGGGAAAGTAGGTGATCCGGAACTCGGTGAGCTCTATAGACCAAGCTAGCATTCTCCCCGAGGACTCGGTTTATGTAAAACCTTTCTAAGCGGGGCCTCGCTTAGTACGCTTATAGGATGTGCGTAAAAGTAGGCTCTTAATTTTCGAGCATACAAGCAAGGCGTAAGCTAACTTTTCTATATTAAGATAACGCCCTTCTACGGCGGACAAGGCCTTACTTACATAATAAACTGGTTTTGGGAGTTATTCTCCTCCCTTACAAGAACAAAGCACGCGCATCAAGAATCGGCTAAATACGTAAAAGCTCTTCTCCGGCACCGGCCGCCGAGCAGAGGTGGCCGCCCGAGGTATGTCTTGACTTCTTCAAAAGCCCGATGGCACTCGGCGCTCCATGTAAATTCATCGCCTCTCTTCCCCTTTGAGAGTTTTGAAGAAGGGGAGGCATCTCTCTCGCCGACCGCGAGATGAAGCGGCCAAGTGCGGTGATGCGACCATTGAGTTTTTGTACATCCTTCACGCAGCAGGAGGTTTCATGTCTAATAGGGCCTCGGATTTTCTCTCGGATTAGCCTCTATCCCTCTTTGGTTGACCATGAATCCGAGGAACTTGCCCGCCTTGACCCCGAAAGCGCATTTAAGGGGGTTTAGCTTCATGCCGTTATGGCGCAAGTTTTTGAAGGTTTCCTCCACATCGAGCTCGTGGGAGTTTTCCTTAGTTTTTATGACCATGTCGTCAATGTAGGCCTCCGATTTCGCCTAGTTGGTTTTTAAAGACCGTATTGACCATGCGCCGATATGTGGCTCCCGCATTTTTTAGCCCAAAGTGGCATCATAGTGTAGCAAGATGTCTTGCCCGCAAGAGAATGAAGGCTACAGAGCGGACATCTTCTGGAGCCATCCGGATCTCAGTGGTAGCCTGAGTAGGCATCAATGAAGCTTAGAACTCGTGTCCGGCTATAGAATCCACCAATCTGTCTATGCGAGGAAGAGGGAAGCAATCTTTGGGGCATGCCTTGTTGAGATCGGTGAAATCAACGCACATCCTCCATTTGCCATCGATTTCTTAACCATGACCACATTGGCCACCACTGGGGTAGGAGATCTCCTTTATTATCCCCGCTTTAGCAACTTTTCCACCTCTTCCTTGATGGCAATCTCTTTCTCCTGGGAGAAATATCTCGGATTTCTCGGTGAATGTTTTTGAAGGAGGGGTCATCGTTGATTTTATGGAGGATCACGTCCTCGCCGATGCCTTGCATATCTTCCACCCTCCAAGCGAACACATCGCAATTTGCTCTAAGGAACTCAATAAGTATCCTTCTTTCCTCGCCGTGAATTTCCACCCCAACCTTAACCGTTTGCTCGGGGAAGCTGGGATTGATTACCACCTCCTCGAGCTCGTCGTTAGGTTGAAGGTCGCCGATTTCACGATTGTGCAGGAGTCAATGACAATAGTTGGGGGTTGACTCCGAGCTTCTGGCCGTTGTTGCCATTGAATATACGATTTTACGGTCAATTTCCCCTCTATTCCTCGATCAATATATCCTCCCTCAACAGGTGGGCCAACTGCTTTGATTTTCTCGCTCATTTTGAGCTCCACCTTTGTGGAATGGAAAGAAAGCATGCCAATTGGTACGGTGGCGGCGGGAGTGCAAGGGCTTTCCCCTTTTTGACTTGTCCTCGCCTCTTTCCCTCTATATTTATCCTCGCCATCTATCTCATGCAAGTGATGTCCGGCCTTTCTGTTCTTTCCTTTTTTCCTCCAAAGTGCTCTGAGGAATCTCCCTGGCCGGTTCTTGATGGTAGCAACCCCGCCCGGTGTTAAATTTCACCCTTTGGTGGGGACGGACGCAACTATTCCCAATTCGGCTCGAGCAGCTACGCCGAGAATGGCATTGTATTGGGAAGGAAGATCGACCACCATGAAAGTTATCTTGGCCGTCTTCGCATGGGTTTTTCTCCAATAGCTACGTCAAACACAATCGTCCCCTTTACCCTTACAACGTGGTTTGTGAAGCCTTCGAGCATGCCCGCATATGGAGTGAGATGTGCTTCCGTCATTCTCATTCCAATCAAAGTATGGTAATAAAGTATGTCGCGGGCACTCCAAGATCTACCAACACACGGCCTATGTTTGCCCGGTTGATTCTCATTCCGAGGGTGAGTGGCCGTGTGGAATGAAAAAGGGTGGAGGCAAGTTCACTCCTTTTGAACCCAATTTCAAGCTCTTCCTCCGGCCGTGGCGGGGATGGAGAAAACCTTCTCTAATGTCCGAATTTGGAGAGACAATCGCCTACTAGTGGGAGGTTCCTCCCCAATGAAGTTAATGTCATAGTCCCCAAAATCGTCATCATTATTATCTCTTTCATTCCTATCCGGTCCCCGCGTGTGTCGTGCCCGCCGCCGATCATTGTTATTGGGGGCAAGTTGTTTCCCTTAACCCACTTGGTTAGCTCCCCGTTATTAATTTTTCGCCGGATTACTCGCTTCACTGGAAACAATCCTCGCCCGTGCCCGTGGTCGTTGTGAAACTCACGTAATTTAAGTCTACTCCTCTCATTTGGCTTTCAAGCATGTGGGGAGGAGGAGGAAAGTCCGAGGCTCTCATGATCACCACCCTCGGGTCGGTGAGCTCTGTAAACCGCTTTCGGCCACGGCCTTTTGAGCCTTTCCGATCCCCGGCCTACCGTTTTTGCCCCGATTATTGGTATGAGCAGTGCTCGGGTGGTCTCCCCGGACTTGGCTTATCCTTTCTTTCGCGTAAGCTCGTGGAGCGGGCACACTAGGCTCTTCGGCGGAGGCAATGGCCGAGGCCCTTTCATACATTTCCTCCACCGATTTAGGTTTGCTGGAGGCAAAATTCATTTTGAGGAAGGAGTTACCGAGGCCGCCTCAAAACATAGTCCGATATCCCCTCGTCCAGTGTCCACAATCTCCTCGCTCACCTTCCCGAACCGGGATATATAATCTTTTGTAGGCTCATTTGGTGCCTCGCTGACACCTGACAAGATCTGTCTTTGGTCTAGCGGGCACACTGCTCCGGCAAAGGCATTGAGGAAGAGGACTACGAACCGATCGAATGATTGGATACACCGGGGCTTCGAGGGCTAGCATCCAAGATAGGGCCTTGCCGCTGAAGGTCGCAGCCCAAAGCTTTGCACATCACCGACTCATCCGCGGAGAATAAAGCCATCTCGGCTCCTCAAATCTTCCCATATGACTCTTGGCATTTTTGGATCCGTCATAGGTGTCCATCTCGGGGGGTTTGCCCTTCTTCTCGGATCGGTGCCCGCGCAATTTTATCGCCGAAGGCGTCCATAGTGCGGCCACACTTCGGGCGCCTTCGATGGGTTTCCCACATCTTCTCGCATGAATTCCACAAACTCGGGTTCTCGATCATCAACCTTTGCTTTTTAGCTCGTGGAGCCACGGCCTTCTCCTTGGCCGGAGCCAAGGGTCCGGCTTGACTTCGCACGGCGATTTGACGTGCCTCTTCCCCTTTCCTCGCTATCATCTACATGCACCACGCTCCGTCCGGCCGGCCGTCCGCGCTCAAGGGCCGGGTCAACCCGGTTGCCCCCACGCCTTGACTAGCAAGCGAGTGTGCGGGAGCTCGCTGGGAGAACCTTTGTGACCCTCGAGGGAACTGTAGCCCTCCATTGGCCTCTATTTCAAATATTTCCATCTCCGCGTCGTTGATGGCCGCGGCCTCCGCGACCGCCTGATTTGGAGGCTAGGATTTCCTTCCTTCTCGTGGATTTGTTCTGGGAAAGTGGGGTGGTCGATTGGTGTTTTTTATGCGAGCTTGGGGAGTTTTTGGGCTAGTGTTTAGTAGGGCTTGGGCTTTCTCAAAGACGTGCTTCCTCGGTTAACCGGTGGAGAACTCGTTGAGCCGGGATTTTTGAGGCTGAGAATGGGCCCCCATTCTGTTGAAGACAGAGATGGTTTGCCTTTCCCTATTGTTGTTGGAGGGTTCGGCTTGGTTCTCCTCCTCTATGGTCAAATGACCAAAGATTTTTCGTAATTTGAGACATGTCTCGTAAAGACGAAAATAACCGAAAAGAAGTGTCTTTTGGCGTCAGTTGTTTAGACTACAAGGTGTGTCCGAAAACAAAAGTTTTAAATGGGAAAAACTTAGTGATGTAAAATAGAAGAGCCTTTCGGCACTGAATTTGTTTAGGACACGTGAGGTGCCTTGAAAACAAAAGATTTTTTAACGAGAAACGAAAGAAAGTCGAGCTTCCGCAATGGAACCACCGATGACGCCACAGCCTTTTCGGGGTCGGGAGCGGTTCAAGGATATCTCGGCTAGGATATATTTGGTGGTTTGTGTACCTAGATCACAACACAAACAAGCACCGTTAAGGTCAAAGTTGGATGTTACTCCAACTCCGTGCCCTCGGTGTGAGTAAGAATACCGAGTAATAAGGCTTTGAATACCTTCTGAGTGTGTGTGTGTGTTTAGGTTTAGAGAGTAAAAGAGCTTACTCAATTGTATATGGAACTTACCTTGCCCAAGCGGGGGTAAAGGCCTTCTATTTATAGGCAATTCCATGGTGCTTGTTGAGGTAAGCAATGAGATCACCCATAGGGGGCACTTTGGTATTTGACCAGCCTACACGTGTCCGCAGCCTGATTGGTCCCGTCGGGGAGGGAACATTGACTGTCTGTGGACATGGCCGAAAGGGACATGAGCCGTGTAGCCGGCTTATTGCATTAAATGGAATAGTAGGCGCCGGATCGAGCCGCATTGAATGCGTGATGGGGAGCCGGCAAGTGGCCCGTCGTGAGCCGCAAGCCGACTTGCTCAGCAAGAAGGCTTGATATTTAACCGGGAAGCAGCATATGCCCGCGGTCAACGTTGTGCCCGCGGTCAAAGATATATGACGCGAGCACGGTTGATGCGGGCATGACTCATGCGGGCACGTATCCAAATGAGTAGGGTTTCAAGGGTCCTCGACGGGGACGAACCGAGGAGGGACACGGTCTTGACCACAAGGGCCTATTTGTCCGCGGTCTTCCCTCCAGCGGTCTAGGAACTGCCACGTCACTGGTTCCTTGGACTAGACCGAGCGCGGGCCCGGTCCAATAGATCCGGGCTCATCAAAAACTAAAAATAACAATTCCAACATAAGCATTAAGCAAGCAGCAGCAGCAAGTCAGCAGCAGCAGCACTCGGCAACAGTAGTTACAGAATCTACAGATTACAGAAAGTGCAATTACAGGAGTAAAAAAATTGGAATTACATAAGCTAACAATTTTCTGAATGATAAAATCCATTGTAATACAAAAGAGAACTTGGCACCTAGAGCCAACAATTTACAGATCACATAAGACCAACAATTTACAGATCACATAAGACCCGTATTTTGCATTGACAGATCCACTCAAATGCACTACATAGTAAATAGAATGATAAAATCCATTGTAATACAAATATTTCCACTCAAATGCACTACATAGCAACTCAGCAACATTCTCTAAGTGCTTCTATGTTACTATTGTGGTCTATCTCACTCTTTTTGGTCTGTGATTAACAGTGATGGAACAGCTGTGGATACTAACAGTAATGTAGCTGCAGAAATTGTAAGTATAAGAAATGGTGCAATTCTTTTTACTTATTTTTTTGAGCATACTACATCTTAGAGCTGAGATGGTGCTATCTTTGTGCCAATAGAGAGTTGACCAGCACAAGATTTTCCCTATTGAGTAAATCAGTTTTTATAGATGAAAAAGAAAAATATTGCCTACGGTAATTGTGATGCGCAGCTCTCGGGCATCAATCCAATCCAAACAGACATCAATCTCCAGATTACAGAAGGAGTAAAAAATGGAACAGGGGTGGGAAGAAGAGTTAGTAAATTACATACTTTGGCACTCAGCCTCAGTGGCGGATCTACATCAAAACATTTGGTGTTGCCTATTTCTTTTAGGAAGAAAAAAATTAGCGTAATACTAAGATTCAATATGTTTACATAAATAAATATAATATGCTTCAATATGTACCATTTAAAAGATAAAAACATGATTTAAATTGTACCATTCAAGAGATAAAACAAATGTAATTATAGTGGGTTTTTAGAAATAAAAATAGTTGTAGTTGTTTTTTCAAATAACGAGAAAAATGAGAGAAAACAGTATTAGGGGGTGTTTGGCGAAAAAAAGAAAGGTTCTAGTGGATTTTTTGAGAAATATGAAGTATTTAATTTTGAGAAAAAAGAAAGAGATTTTTCAGTAAAAAATAAAAACAACAGCATTTCATGGGATTTGAACCCAAGACCTTTAGGTTCTCTCTTAATATCTTAACCAGTTTGGCTAACTTAAACACATGCTTCTATGTAACAATTTAATATATATACAATACAGTTTATTTTATGCAAAAAAGATTTTTTTTTTTTTTTTTGGTGTTGCCTCGGCAACACTTGGCACTATAGTAAATCCGCCCCTGCTCAGCCTGAACTTGCATTACTCCCTTAACATTGTCGTCGATTATTGAGACCGAGAGAAACCAGAGACTGATCTTTATCCTCGTCGGCTGATTGAAGAGACAGAGAAACCAGAGACGACGAGTCACAGCGGTCGGCGACGACAATGAGAGAAACGGGAAGAGAGAGAAACGGGAAAAGAGAACCGATTTGCGTCGATTGAAAGTTCAAAGAGAGGCTCGTCGTCGGAGTTGAGACTGAGAGAAACAAGAGAGGCAGAGACGACGAGTCACGGCGACGCCATTGAGAGAGAAACGGGAAGAGAGAGAAAATATTTGGGCAAATGAAATTGAAAAGAGAGGCGCTGAGTTACTGAGTAGTTTAAAGATTTTATGGTAAATACTAAATACAGGGAACGAAAAATACAGGGAACGAAATATTCCAACGCTGCCTTGCCCGTCTCGTGTAAGTATACACGAGACACGTCTCGTGTGAACTCACACAAAACACATCTCGTGTGAGTTCACACGAGACGCATCTCGTATAAACTCACACGAGATGTGTGTCTCGTGTGAGTTCACACGAGATGGAAAGAGTGAAAATTGTCTAAACCCAAGTGAAGAAAGAAGTGTGGCTCCCAAATTCCCTACCCTTTATCTCCAAATCCATTTCAAATCCTTCCCTTCTCCACACGATCATCTCTCTTCTCTCTCTCTCTCTCTCCCCTCCCCCAAATTCCAAATTATATGAGTGTATAAGCAAAAGGGTTTGATTATTTAGTTGAGTTTCTATCTGGGTCTGGCTATAATTAGCCGGCCGTCCTTCAATCATGTCTGTACAATCCATGCATAATCACATTCCTCGGTTATCTTCGAAACCCACTTCGGTATTTAGCAGTCAGAGAGAGTTTTTGTTTGTGGATTTTGTTGGACTTTGCTGTAAATCAAAGAGAAATTTTAATCGATGAGGGATTTCTACTACTACTAGTAGAAGTGTTCGGAGTTTGTCGAATAGTAAATGGTCATTTTTATCGATTAAAGCTGTTCTTGATTTTGGAAGTTAGGTCGCCGGCGAATGGTTTGGTGAGGGAGACTGTGTTTGCGTTTAGAGAGAAAGCTCTTTTAGGTATATAAATGGGCATTTTGGTAATTTACATAGTTCCCTGTATTTTTGGTTCCCTGTATTTAACTATATCCGATTTTATTTAGGGTTTTGTTTAAATCAAAGGCTGAGATTAATTAGGTTTTTGAAGGACGGTCAGGATCGCGATTTGACGGTTCGGCTCGTGGCTCGGTTTGGCGATTCGGTTTGACGGTTTCAAACCGCGGTTCGGTCTCAAATGGCTCAGTTCGGTTTGACTTGGTTCGGTTTAGAGGCGTCAAATCTCGAGCTGAGCTGAACTACATGGTTTGTCAATTTTTCAAATCGAGCTAAACCGCTTATGTCTAAAAACCGAACCAAATCACACGATTTGGCTCGGTTCGACTTCAAATCGCGATTTGAGCCGAACCACTTCCACCTAGTTAGTTTTACTTATTTGTTTTCTTTAATATTGTTGTAAATATGTAATAATCATTGCTAATGAATTAGGGTGTCTTACCTTTTCTATGTTCTTTGTCATTTATTTGTGTGTGTGTGTGTGTTATTCTACTTTTTTTGTTTGGTAAAGTAGTAATAAAATGATTATGCTAAGTTTGAAATTAAGTACTATGATTGTAATTAATTGTAATAATTTTTGATTTAATTGCAAATTGTTGGATATTGTACCGTTTAAAGCAGTCTTCTTCTTCTTTAATTATGATGTTGTTGATGATGATGGTTTCGTCAACTTGTTCTTTAGCTTTATTTTTGTTTTAGCCTGTTCATGAACTTTACTATCTTTCATTTTCAGGTCTTCAGTTAATGAAATACTTTGGCCGGTGTTTTTTTGTTTCGAGACCATAAGAAGGTCACAGGTTCGAACCCGCGAATGCCTCCGTGAATTGCCGTGTCGGGGAAAGGCCTGAAGAAATGGTTTCCTCTCCCAACCCCCGCTTGACGGGTAGCGCTTGACGCACCGGAGTTTGCCCTTTAGAAAGCTATTTTAATTTCAGATGAATATAAAAAATCTACCTGACGCTATTGCCTTCATATCTTCTCCGGACATTGTCTGAATTTGATTGTCTGAAGAAAAGGAGTTCCATAAGTTATGGAACCCAAACCTTATACACAAAGTGTGATTGCTAAATTGATGGGTCTCGATAATATGCCACTTCAGCAGCCTGTTTGTATTAAGAGAGTGCTATCTGAGAATTATTTAAGAAAAACTGCTCCTATAGGTTTAGGAGAGAAGAGAACGATTAAGGAAAGCTATTAGGTTAGCACAAATACTGAAAGTGCAAGAACTTAAGGACGTGTTTGGATTTCCGGGGAAACTGAAGAGAGCGAAAGAAAAGTCAAGTACAAATGAGGAAAATATAGCATTTGTGCATCAAGGGTTTGAAGAAGCCAAACGGATTTCAGCCAATGAGAAACTTCAGCAGTCTAAGGCATTTATCAACGGAAATCATAGAAATAGTTTATTTCCTTGTGAGTGTGTTTATGTTTTCTTATAGGAAAAGAGATCTCACAAAGGAAGATGTTGATTACTTGAAGATCTTCTACATAATGCATTATAAATACAAGGCATTCAGCACAAGAGAAGAAACTGAAAATTCTGAGAGAAAATTACATATTCTTCATAGTTTTCAACATAGTTGTTTTTAGGTTGTGAGTGAAGGTTGTGCCTTACATCCGTAACTCACATCTAGATTTTCATAGAGTTCTCTTGTTTTACTTCTGACTAGAATATATCCTACTTGGGAAAGGGGAGTTGTTCTTGTCGTAGAAGGTGATTAGAACTCGTTTAGTATTTTAGTATTTTAGTTTTTCACTTATTTGTTTTTGTAAGCAACAAAAGTTTTTATAGTGAAAATTTTTTTGGGCGTAAGCCTAGTTTGCTGATCACATTGATAAGTAAGCGTAAATAATTTTTGAGTTATTGTTTTTAATTTGCTTTATTCTGCTGCATTATCTGTGGATGTGTGGACAGTTGTGAGACACATCTGTACTCACATCCGTTGTCTGTTGGGTGATTAAAGTTTCCTAGCTACACGAAACTTTCAATTGGTATCAAAGCCAACTCTCGTTATATTACTGAGTGTTGATCCAGAAAGTGTAGTCATTATGGAATGTCAAAATCACCAAAACAGGCCTCCTGTCTTGGATGGTACGAACTATTCCCTTTGAAAGTCTAAAATTCGTAATTAAATTAAAAGTATTGATGAAAGGGCTTGGATGTGTATCCTTGTTGCATGGCAACCTCCTACTGTGGAGAAGAAGCCTCCCTCTGGTGTTGGTGAGTCAATTTTCGAAAGAAAACCTGAAGAGCAATGGACTCTTGAAGAAATTCAGGCTGCAAATTATAATTCGAAAGCTATGGGTGCTATTTCCAGCCATGTTTCTGAGAATATGTACAAGCTTATCACTAATGAGAGTGTAGCCAAAGCTGTTTGGGATATTTTGCAAACTCAATGTGAGGGAGAACCAAGTGTAAAAGCTACAAGGCTTAGGATTTTAATAGATAGGTTTGAGTTGCTTCGAATGGAAGAAACTGAGGACATTGTGTCATATGCTGCTAAGATACATGAGATTTCAAATGAGTGCACAAGTCTGGGAGAATCTATCTCCAATACAAGACTTGTAAGTAAGATTTTGAGGACTTTACCTGAGAGGTTCAACATTAAAGTGGCTGTGATTGAGGAAACTAATGACACCAATACCGTAGGTCTAGATAAAATAGTAGGAATTTTGACTGTGTTTGAGCTAAACCTTGAAGCTCAGAAAAAGAACAAAACACACAGTCTTGCTCTCAGAAGTGCTGCTGCATTATCAAAAGAGCTTGTGGAATTGTCCTCTGAGATTGACAAGTCAAATCTTGAAGATGAGGATGTAGCTTTTATTTCAAAGAAATTCAGTTCTATACTGAAGAATAAAAGGATGAGTAAATTTCCAAATAGACCTACTCCCAGTGCTGCTGAAAAGCCAAAACCTAGCACTGATAATGGATTCAAGAAACCAAGCTTTGAAAATAACAAATCCTCTGAGTCTGTTCAATGTAGGGCATGTCGTGGCTTTGGTCATTATGCCAATGAGTGTGCTAATACACTCAAAAAGAAGGGAATGAGCTTAACTGCTACCCTTAGTGACAGTGAGGATGAAGATGAAGTGGCTAACATGTCTATTATCAATTGCCATTCTGTGTTTAATGCCTTCTGTGCAGATATAGAAGATGAAGTTCCTGAAAACTCTTTGGATGTGGTCTCAGATGTGTACACATCTGGTGACACATCTGACCTAGTGATGAATTGTTTCACAGTAAAAGGAGATTCTGATGATGAAGATAGGGACATCCCCTATGAGGAACTTTTTGCAACATACAATGAGCTTCATACAGATTGGATGAAAAGATTGGACAAGATTGATGTACTTTTTAAGGTAAATAAATCTCTTTCTGATAAATTGGCTGCTTGTGAAGATGAAAAAGTTGTTCTTTCAAAAAAAAAATGATGTTCAAAAAGATACTATTGCAAGACTTGAAGTCCTTGTGACCAAAAGAGAAGTTGACCTTGAAAAATTCAAAAATGAATGTGAAAAAGCTGAAAATACTTTTACCAAGTTAAACAAAAGTAAAATGAAACTTGAAGAAGCTTTTTCTATAGGTCAACGTGACAAAACTGGTTTGGGTTTTGAAAATAATTTTGTAAAGGAGGGATGTGAGGCTTCTACCTCAAAAAGTGTGAAAAAACAAGTGTTTAAAGAAAAAGTCATTTTGAGTGAGAAAAGACCTAGGAAGAGGCACTACATCTGCCACTACTGCCTAGCTCCTAGTCACATTAGACCCTTCTGTTACAAACTCAAGGCTGACAAAAAATCTGGATACTTCAATCAGCCTCAGATGTGTGAGAAGATGTATGCACATCCGAACACACATCCTGGTAATCTGAGACCTCTGCAACTCAAAAAGAAAGCTGTAAAGCAGTGGGTGGCCAAACAAATTGCCACCTGCAATGTTGTTTACTCTTCCCTCAATTGTACTATCTCTGGCTCTTGGTATTTTGATAGTGGGTGCTCTAGGCACATGACTGGAAACCAAGCAGTCCTTCTTGACTATGAAGTGATTAATGGAGGGAAAGTGAACTTTGGTGGAGGTGCTCAAGGAAAAATTATTGGAAAAGGAACCCTAGATGTCAAGGGTCTCCCAAAACTGCACAATGTGTACCATGTGGAAGGCTTGAAAGCCAACCTGATAAGCATCAGTCAACTATGTGATGATGATCTTTATGTGAAGTTTGATAAACACTTGTGTGAAGTGTTTGATAAGGATAATACTTGTGTGTTTACTGGTCCTAGATCTGCTGATAATTGTTACCAATTTGGTGACAATCTTTCTTGCCTAAGCTCAAAAGCTAATGATGTCAATCTGTGGCACCAAAAATTAGGGCATGCTAGCTGTAGAACTATGGAGGAACTTCAAAGGTTTGAAGCTATAAAAGGCCTCCCTAAACTGAACTTCAAGAACCCTGATGTCTGTGGTTCATGTCAAAAGGGAAAGCAAACAAAAGCATCACATAAAAAGGTCCAACAATGCTCCACTTCTAGGTGTTTGGAGATGATTCATACTGACTTAATGAGACCTATTGAAGTAGAAAGCTTTGGTAGGAAAAAGTATGCCTTTGTGTGTGTTGATGATTATTATAGGTACACTTGGGTAATGTTCTTAAGAGAAAAATCTGAAACAATTGGAGAATTCAAGAATTGGTACAAAAGGGTGAGAAACCTTTATGGTCTTAAGACTGTGAGAATTAGGTCTGACCATGGCACTGAATATGAGAATCAAATGTTCACTAATTTTTGCAATTCTAAGGGAATCACTTATGAGTTTTCTGCACCAATCACTCCACAGCAAAATGGAATTGCTGAAAGAAAGAATAGAACTTTGCAAGAAATGGCTAGGGTCATGTTAAGTTCTAAAAACCTGTCCAAGAAATTTCGGGCGAAGCTTCAACACTGCTTGTCACATTGGCAATAGGGTGTTTCTAAAGATTGATAGCACTGTCACTCCATACCAAATCCTCCTTGGAAAGAAGCCAACTGTGAAATATTTTCATGTGTTTGGATGTGTTTGTTACATTCTCAATGATAGAGAATACCTGTCCAAGTTTGATTCAAAGAGTGACAAAGTAATTTTCATGGGCTATTCCACTAATAGTAGAGCTTACATAGTTTTTAATCTCAAAACTAAGACCATTATGGAATCTGCTAATGTTATATTTGATGACTCACTTGATCTTAACCTCAAGACTGCTGAGGATGATGTTTCAGGTTGCTTACTAGACTGGAAAGATACAAAAACAGGTGCTGAAAAACCAACAGAAACTTCCAGTGCTGAAAAACTTGCTGAACCTGATAAAGATGTAACCAAGGATGTTGACACATCTGCATCCACATCTGAACCCACATCTGCTCCCACATCCACTCAAACTCCTGTAACTGAGGACAGTTCCTCTGATTCTGAACAGGATGTTGCTCCAGAAGGTAATGTGGATGGGTGTGTGGATAGATCAAAGGATATTCCTTCTAAAATCCAGAAAAACCACCCCACTTCACAAGTTGTGGGAGATGTGCATGCTCAAGTGAGAACTAGACAAAAGGACAAAGTTGATTATAGAAAGATGGCTGGTTTATGGAGTTGCTCCTCAGCATACTCCCAGGTAAGCTTCTGTTGTTTTGTTTCTAAGATAGAACCTAAGAATGTTGCTGAAGCATTGAAAGATGCTGACTGAATTATGGCTATGCAAGATGAATTGATTCAATTTGAGAAAAATGAGGTGTGGACTCTTGTCCCTAGACCCTCTCATGGTAATGTCATAGGAACCAAATGAATTTTCAAGAACAAAACTGATGATCAAGGTGTGATCATTAGAAATAAAGCTAGGCTAGTTGCTCAAGGTTACACTCAAATTGAGGGAATTGATTTTGAGGAGACATTTGCTCCTGTTGCTAGGATTGAGTCCATTAGGCTTTTATTAGTCATTGCGTGTTATTTCAAGATTACTCTTCATCAAATGGATGTTAAGAGTGCCTTTCTAAATGGGATATTAAATGAGGAAGCCTATGTTGAATAACCTAAAGGTTTTGTGGACTCCAAGTATCCTAACCATGTGTATAAGCTGAAGAAAGCTCTGTATGGGCTAAAGCAAGCCCCTAGAGCTTGGTATGGTAGGTTGACTGACCATTTGCTTCAACTAGGATTCAAGAGATGTGAGGTTGACAAAACATTGTTTGTGAGGAAAAATAAAAAGGAGATTCTTGTGGCACAAATCTATGTAGATGATATTGTGTTTGGGTCAAACTCTGACCCTATGCTAGCTGAATTTGTGGATAGCATGACTTCCACATTTGAGATGAGTATGGTAGGTGAGTTGAACTTTTTCTTAGGCTTACAGATTAAGCAATTCAAAGATGGCATGTTCATCTCACAGTCTAAGTATGCCAAAAATCTTGTGAAAAAGTTTGAACTTGAACACTCTTCACATCAAAGAACCCCAATGGGATCTTTCCAAAAGCTAAGTCATGATTCAGATGGTGAGAGTGTTGATCAAACCCTTTACAGAAGTATGATAGGAAGTCTGCTTTACCTCACTGCAAGTAGACCTGATATTATGTACAGTGTGTGTCTCTGTGCAAGATACCAAGCCAACCCTAAGGTGTCCCATCTGAAAGCCTTGAAAAGAATCATTAGATATGTGAGTGGGACTGTGAACCTAGGACTGCATTACTCTAAAGAAACAAATACCAATTTGGTTGGGTACACTGATTCTGATTGGGCTGAAAATAGTAATGATAGAGTACCACAGGTGGATGTTTCTACCTAGGAAATAACCTTGCGTCATGGTATAGTAGGAAACATAATTCACTACAAAAAAAGTCATTATTAGGGACTGAATTTTTTGGGTCGGGAGAATTCTCTAGTCCCTATTACCCACTTAATAAGTCAGCTCCCACGAAGAAATTTCATAGGACGGCAAATTGGGTCTCTATTTATTTGTCAGCTAATAAATGAAATTAAAAGAAAAAAAAAAGGAAAACCCCAAAACCCTCCCTGCTCATACGCCCACTATCACCACCTCTCTCGCACCTTCCCTCTACACCCCTCTGATCGTTTTCATCCGCCGCACATCCGCCGCAAATTGGTTCCGTTCGATTGCCTGCCTTTAAACCAACCAGCTTCCTTTCGATTTCATCCGTCGTTCTCTCTGCAATCGTTGTTGGTTCGGTTCGATTTCACCGTTCTCTACAATCGTCCTTTCGATTTCATCCCCGTTCTCTGCGATCGTTGTTGGTTCCGTTCGATTTCATCCGCCGTTCTCTGCAATCGTCAAGGTTATTTCTCTCTCTACTTATTTGTAATGAATTTTTTTGTTAATAGCGGTCCTATTTTTTGTAATCGCTCTGCAACATCAGTTTCCTTGACCCAAATCGTCCTATTTTTGTAATCGTTCTGCAATTCATCCTATTTTTGTAAACAGCGGTCCATATGTTTAATTTGTATCATCAATTTACCCAAGTCGGCAGTTGTTTTTCGTTCTGCACTCATGAACAATTAATTCATTTTTGTTAATAAATAGCAAGAGTGTTTTTGGGGGCGGGGAGGGTTGCATATCAGGTGTTCGATAAAATGCTTTAGAGAGCAAAAAACCAAACGTATACTCTGTCTTTCGAATTTCCTTTGTGTATGGTTGATGCATATATATAGCATGGTTCATATGCTTTAGATTGCTTGCCCCAATCGACCTCAAGACAATCATATCAAAGGGAATATCGTAATTCTCACTCTCAAGTGCCATTTTCATGTTTGTCTAATGCAATTTGACAGGTCTGAAGGGTACAGACCTGAACACTAGCTCGTTTGTTCTAAGCCAAATTAAAGCTACAATGAACAATTTTGATGCAGCTAATATAATTGGGCAGGTGGTTTTGGTTCTGTTTACAAGGTAAACTAAAGATTTCATTATGCAGCTGTTTGCTATAGACATGGAATAATTGCCAACATTCCTCTAATGATTTAGATCTTAATATTTGTCTTTAATGAAGGGATTATTATCAGATGGCACCACAATTGCAGTGAAGCAGCTTTCCTCAAAATCGAAGCAAGGAAATCGTGAGTTTGTGAATGAAATAGGAATGATCTCTGCTCTGCAACATCCGCACCTTGTGAAGCTGCACGGATGTTGTACTGAAGGAAATCAGTTGTTGCTCGTGTATGAATATTTGGAAAATAACAGCCTTGCTCGTGCCTTGTTTGGTAACTTTGACCTTATTATTTACTAAACTGCCTTTTTAGCATATAATCTTTTCAGATGGGTGACTTTGGATGAGGGGTTATGGTTTGGCTCACTCTTATTTTATGTGCTTTTCATTATATGGAGGTCCCGAAGAATATCAATTGCAATTGGATTGGCCCACGACCACGAGTACAACATTTGCATTGGTGTTGCAAGAGGCCTGACTTACCTTCTTGAAGAATCAAGAATTAAGGTTGTTCACAGAGACATCAAGACAAGCAATGTGCTGCTTGATAAGAATCTGACCCCCAAGATTTATGACTTTGCCAAACTTGATGAAGAGGAGAATACCCACATTAGCACTCAAATAGCTGGAACTTAGTGAGTAGCTATTCTATTTATAATCCTGTCAAAGGTTTAATTTTTTCATTGCCATTTATACTTCCATCCACTTCACTTGGAGTTAGCATTACCTGATCCTTGGTTACATAAATGAAATAAAAATTCTGCAAACTGTAATTGTAGAAAGTTTTTACAACCAGAAAATCGTAAAGGAGTTTTTCTTTTTTCATGGGTGTTATTATTTCAGTGGATATATGGCGCCAGAATATGCATTGCGAGGTTACCTAACTGATAAAGCAGATGTTTATAGTTATGGGGTTGTTGCATTGGAAATCGTGAGTGGCATGGCTAACTCTGTTGACAGGACGAAGCAAAATCGTTTTATTCTTCTTGATAAGGTAACTCCTATTTCCTGGCTATGCACTCTTGGCCTTTGAGATACTAATTACTATTATGAGGAGGAGAAAAAGTTATATGCAGTGACACTGCAAAACACCCTATTTACAGCATCCAATCTAAATATGACACGTCATAAAAAGGGCACAACCCCACACTATCTTACTAGACTTGCGGTACACCATAACAACACCAAATTTTCATTGTTTTTCAAATACTGTGTAAAGAAGCCCCAAACCCAATTCAATCAATTTTCGATTTTCCAAATAGATTAATTCTTTTCTTCTTTTAATCTCAAACAAGTGATAACTGTAAATTATTTAATCTCATTACCCAGCTTTTTCAATAAGATGGGGCCAACTACCTCCGTCACACCTCCGTTCATCCTCCGGAAAATTAAGGAAATACTTTCCCCCTACTGTTTCGACCGCCATTTCCTCAAATCGTTCCTCCCTCTCGCCTTCGTCTCCACTCAATTATCATCACATCCAACATGGAGATTAGTGGCAATTTAGAGATTAAAGCAGTGCCATAAGTGGAAATGTAGGGAATAGAGTGGGGAACTCGATGGTTGTCAATTGGGCATTTTCCTTGGATGAATCAGTGGGTTAATGGCAGAGATTGAAGACGATGAAATGTGGATGTGGGTCTGTGTATAGAATACAGTTGGGAAAATGGAGAAACAAAAAGAAAGAGGAGAGAGAATCGTGGGAAGTGGGGGAGGATTAATTGAAATTTGGAAAACGACGTTATTATAGGTTGATTTGCTAGGAGATCAAGTGGATGGACTTGTGGGCTTGATTAATTGGGAAGATATATCTGATATTGAATCAACATTCATCATCAGAATTGTCGCATTACTTTGATGTAAATATCTGTTTTTTTTTTCTCTTTCTGTAAATAAACATTGACACTGCATTATCAGACTTTCAAGTATCATTCGTTTTGTTTTGAATTAATGTAGGTGTGCGGAATCTTGAATTCGTTTTGTTTTGAATTAATGTAGGTGTGCGGAATCTTGAAGCAGATAAAAGAAGACGTGAGCGGAGTTGCAGTTCAGGCATGACATGGATTCTTAGTACGACGTTCAAATGTTGTCCAAGTTATTAAGGATGACATTTAGGCTCCGTTTATTTCACCGTAAAATGTTTTTCGGAAAATGTTTTTCGGAAAATGTTTTCCGAAAAATGAAAACGTTTTCCGGAAAATGACATAAACTTATTTGTTTCACCGTAAAATGTTTTCCGAAAAACATTTTCCGGCGTTTGGCAAATTGATGAATCAATTGCCGGAAAATGACATAAACTTGTTTGTTTCACCGTAAAATATTTTTCGGAAATTTTTTTTCCCATTTTTTTTTTCCTTCCGTTTGGTGCATTGATGAATCAGTTTTTTTTTTTTGAATCAGTCAGCTTTTTTTTTTTTGATGAATCAGTCAGCATAGCATGCATACACTTTGATTTTTTTGCAAAATATTAAAGAAGTAAACAAAATTTTAAGTAGCATTTTCTTAAAATGTAAAAATAACACACACACACACACAATGGCATAAATGCCCGCCTGGAGAAGCAACAAAGTCATTTGCTGAATATATTAAACATGTTTAGCATTAAACCTGTCTTGCTCCACATGAAATAAGTACAAGTCTTTGCAACAGTGGGAACAAGGGGACCACAAAATTAGCAAAAGAGTACAACAAAAGTTGTTATTACTAGCAAGAGAGTACAACAAAAATTGCTAGTAATAACAAATTTTTAATACATCATATCAAAATAGTAATAACAAGTTTTACACACATACACACTATTATCCTTGCCACTCATTGGTAATAAAATTTTTCAACCCACTTCCTTCGAAGGCTTTCGCTCTTGACCATGAATCCTTCGGCCAAGCTGTTATCGGCATTCAAGTGGTCAAACACACTACCCAAAAAATCTTCATCAAAGCCTTCAATTTTCATAACCTCTTTGTAAAGATCTTGTCTGTTCACTTTATCATCAGAAAGTTTTTTGATAGCGCTTGCAACCTCCCCAATCTGTCCGGCTATTAGATCAAATGTTGCATCCCCATCCTCACGTGGCCTTTTTCGATGATGAGACCTTTTCTTTGATGATATTCCAGCAGTTGAAGTTTCTTTAGGCTTTGTCACCTCTTCATCAAACTCATTATCTTCAACATTTTGAGCGGAGGTATTCCCAACCTCTGTTCTAAAAGACCCCGCCTAAGGGCGCCAGTGCCCCGCCTGCTGCGCTGCAGCCCCTTCTCCAACGCCTGGCCAGTTCCCGCCAGTGCCCCGACTAATCCCGACTAATCCCGATTAGTCCCCGACTAGTCCCCGCCTAGGCGCTAGGCCCGGCTCCGCCGCCTAGCATCCGCCTAGCGCTTTTTAGAACCTTGTTCCCAACGCTAGCTTCCATATCAATGTCATTCAATGATTTCGCAAAACACCCCGTAGCCATATCCTTTCCAACAACTAGTGACATCTTATCATACATTTCAATTTTTTTGTTCAAAAACTTGCCGTGAGCAGGATGTGCATATTTAAAATATCAACAAAATGTTAAAAACTGTTAACATGGTTTAGCACAGTTAAAAATACATAACATTCAAATATAAATCGCAGCAAGTAGTTCACAGAACAACCAATATGTGTCACAGATTAATGAATCCTCCAGAACCAGACACAGATGTAACCTAAACATATTGAAGTTGAAGAATTGGGAGGGAGGGACTCATCAATATATAGTGAACCACTTGCAAACTTCCAGCTAGGTAGTGGGTATATATAATTATTGGACATCAGTTAAAAGGCCCCCAAGGGCAGTCTCATGTGCATATTAATTCATCAAAACCTGCAGTTCTCAATGTCTTTTCTTCATTTAATATTTCTCATTGCAACTTGAGGATACTACCAACTTTTTACCCTCTTTACACATTGCCATAAATTAAACACATAAAAGAAAATTAAAGGAAAAAAAATTAAAGGAAAGGAAAACAGGGAATGGAATGGAATATTGCTCTGAGCTATAATGAATTGGGAAGTACTAATACCAAAGGAATATCAACAATTGCAAGAAAAAATCTCAACTTGAAAGCCACTTCACTTTAGCATGTACATTCATTTTGGGACGGAGGGAGTAATTCTTAAAATTACTAAAAGGAAAAGAAAAGTACCAATATTTCCTCATCGTAATTTTCTGGTGAACATGTTATCATCTTCATATTATCATCCCATCCAAATCCACTCTTGTTACGAAGCTTTGTGATTGTATTCCATAAACCTTTAATTGTCCTCAGACGATTCTCAACATGCTTGGTCTGACATTGAGATTCAAACTTCTCATTCACAAGTGTAGCAGCTCAAACAAAGCTTGAGTGTTTAAAAGTGTTGGAGGGTTTATTACCCAATTGAGCTTCCTCCGCTAGTGTTTCAAGTAATAGCCGGTCCATTGGTACTGACCACCGAACTTGAATAGACTTGTTATCAATATCCTTTTCTTTTTCTTTTCCCTTGCCCATTTCTACAATATACAAGAACAAAAATATTTCATGAATAATACTCTGTAAATATTATCAGCAAACAAGAGCATGAGTAATACTCCGTAAATATTATCAGCAAACAAGAGCCTGAATAAATCTTTCCCTAAGAGAGCTAAGAATGACATGAATTAAATGGGCTTAGACCTCGATTTCTTGACCCCACTTCGCAACTTGGATCATTGATAATGATATCACTAGGATCAACTCCCATGATAAAGTTGTGGATAACGCAACAAGCCAACACGATATCTACTTGTACGTGATAAGACCAATGTGGTTCGGAATCTAGCACATGAAAGCGTTTCTTCAAAATTCCAAAACCTCTCTCAATAGTAGTTCTCAAAGAAGAGTGACAGAGATTAAAAAGTTCTTTCTCATTTTCTGGTGGGTTATCATTACTGAACTCTTTCAAATGATACCGAACACCTCGGTACGGAGAAATTATCCCATTTCGAATACCATAACCAGTATCACCAAGATAATATTTTCCTACAAGAATAAATTACATAATTATTAATAAGTGGTGATATTTCTATGTAAGAACTATGAGATAAAGAAAATGTGGTGATTCATCGTGGTACCTTCAGGAATTACCAATCCCCCCGACCTTTCCAATGCATTACTTATAATGCGAGAGTCATGTGCACTTCCTTCCCATCCAGCTAGAACATATGTGAACTTCAAATCAAATGTAATGCTAGCCAGTATATTTTGTGTAGTTCCGCCCTTTCTACCACGAAATCTTCCAGCTACCTCTTCACTTACTTTTGCACGTATAAGACTTCCATCTATTGCCCCTACACAATCCTATACGTGACATGTTTGTGCTCAAAATTATTTTCAATAGCTAAATAAACAAATGATATCTAAAATGATATCTAAAATATATGAATAAAAATTGTTCACTAACCTTGAAGTACGGATAAAACCTGTTGTTATATCTAATTTTCGGGGGAGTTGAGTCACTCGGTTGTTTTACCACAAGCTTGAACAACTTTAAAATTGCTCTTAATACAAGTTTAAAGTATCGATGAACAGTCTCAATGGACCTATGGAATCGTCCACCTATCACTCTAAATCTCACATTATGTCCTATCAAATGTAGAAATTGTAGGGTTTCGAGGGTCCATGCGCAGCGGAATAAGCAATAACTCGAAAAACCCCAAGCCCTAGAATCCGTTCTAGATGAATAATTAAGAGAGATGAAATAGAATTACCAACCTTGAATGCTTTTGCCTTTGATAAACTTGACCCAACTCCAGATTGAATGATCTTGTTAATCCTTGATGAACGAACGGGAATCACGAACCAAAGATCTTGATGAACGAAGATCCTCTATGTTTATCCACGCGCGGAACGAACCCTAGAACTCTTCTAGGAGGATTGCTAGATCCAATTGATTGAAACACCTTTCAATCAATGAAGAACAATGGATTTGGTGGTGTTTGATTCTCAATTCTCAATTGAAATCTCCCACTCTAAGTGTTTCTCTCAAGCCAAAACGTTCTAATGACGGCTAGGGCAACCAGGGGTAAGTATTTATACGTTATAAAACTTTTCCCCTCGCGAAAACCCTAGTTTTAAGTCAATTCCGCGTCAGTCCAGTGCCCGGGGACGAAGTCGTCCCCCGGGGGACGAGTCGTCCTCGGCACCCAGCTTCTGAATCTGGCGTCCCCCTTAAGGGGAATAGTTGGTTCTGGCCTGGGGACGAGTCGTCCCCTGAGAACAAAAACTCCATATTCTTCATTTTTGACAATTCGTTCGATGCGTGTGACCCCATAGGACCATACTATGTTGGCAATGAGTCCGATCACATCGATCCTCATAAGACATGAGCGGACTCTAGCAAGCCATCATGCCTACCCAAATAGTATAATATCAAGTTCGATTTTCCTACATAGAACATATCACAATCCCATTGTCACACGATGTTATATTGAACATGAGTCATGGTCCACGTCAACTCATATTGTTCAATGCTTTCTCGTTACCAAGTAAATTGATTAATCGAATGACATTAATCACATTAATTCATTCGGGCATGGCCATGCACTACATCAATCTTACTTACGAGTGGCCAAGCAAACATCTCTCTTTACGAGGGACAATTTCCATCTTGACTTATCATTCTTCCCAACAAGAATCATACCATGCCAATGATAGCCCTTATTGTCATCCGGTTAAAGATAACGTTAAACTATATCAAACATGATATTCATCAAGCGGAAGACGATGATAATCTCGTGTCGAAAGGATATCAATGATATGACTATATGAGATTTAATTATGACATATGACCATGACATAAATCTCATAATGGGTCAAGTCCGATACCTTGTTCTCTAACAAGTACCCATGAATCTAATGTGCATCTCCATGCATATAATCATCATATGATTATCCATTAGACTTCATACTAGTGCTTCATAAGTACTAGGGACACGATTATTATAACTAAACATGCAAACTCATATAATAATCAAAGAAGCAATCTCATATATAAATGAACAATGACATTACATAAAGGTCTATCTCTATAGGCCTAGGGCACTAACACCTACAGACTCCCACTTGCACTAGGCCCAATCATTCATGTATCTTATACCCATGGACCTAACATGACCATCATGTTTAGCTTGTGGTAAAGGCTTGGTGAGAGGGTCCGAAATGTTGTCATCCGTTGGTACTTTGCATATCTTGACGTCCTCCCTTTCACAGATTTCTCGAATGAGATGGAAGCGTCTCAAAATGTGTTTGGATCGCTGATGTGACCTTGGTTCTTTTGCTTGGGCAATAGCACCATTGTTGTCACAGAACAGCTCTATCGGGTTAGTGATACTCGGAACGACTTCTAAGTCACTAACGAACTTCTTGATCCAAACCGCCTCCTTAGCCGCATTTGATGCTGCTATGTACTCGGCTTCTGTTGTAGAATCAGCAACAGTGCTCTGCTTGGAACTCTTCCAACAAACAGCACCTCCATTTAGCATAAACACAAAACCCGGCTGCGATCTATAGTCATCTTTGTCGGTTTGGAAGCTTGCATCTGTGTAACCCTTTACAACCAGATCATCTTCCATTCCTCCAAATACCAAGAATACATCCTAGTCCTTCTTAAGTACTTAAGGATATTCTTGAAAGCTATCCAATGGTTCTCACCAGGATCAGACTGGTATCTACTCGTTGCGCTTAGAGCGTACGAGACATCGGGTCTAGTACATAACATGGCATACATGATAGACCCAATTGCCGAAGCATATGGTATATCACTCATCCTCTTTCGCTCATCATTTGTCTTAGGACAATGAGTCTTGCTAAGAGTAATGCCATGTCCCATTGGCAAGTATCCTCTCTTAGAATTTTCCATCTTGAATCTTCTAAGGACCTTGTCAATATATGTACTCTGACTCAAACCAATCATCCTTCTTGATCTATCTCTATAGATCTTGATACCAAGGATATAAGCCGCCTCACCCATATCTTTCATTGAGAAACATTTTCCTAACCAGGACTTCACAGTCTCAAGTGCAGGAACATTGTTTCCAATGAGCAAGATGTCATCGACATACAACACCAGAAATAGCACTATGCTCCCACTTATCTTCTTGTATACACAAGGTTCATCTTCATTTTTGATGAAGCCAAACTCTTTGACTGATTCATCAAAACGTAGATTCCAGCTCTCCGGAAGCTTGCTTCAATCCATAAATGGATCTCTGCAACTTACACACTTTGTTAGAATCCTTTGGATCGACAAACCCTTCAGGCTGTATCATGTATACATCCTCAAGTAGGTTTCCGTTAAGAAACGTTGTTTTGACGTCCATTTGCCATATCTCATAGTCATAATATGCGGCTATGGCAATTAGGATTCTAATAGACTTAAGCATTGCTACGGGCGAAAAGGTTTCATCATAGTCAACGCCATGAATGCGCCTATACCCCTTAGCAACTAGCCTAGCCTTATAAGTATGTACCTTCCCATCCATGTCGGTTTTCTTTTTGAAAACCCACTTGCACCCTATGGTTTTTACACCTTCGGGTGGATCAATCAAGTTCCAAACTTGATTATCGTACATGGATTTGATTTCGGATTCCATGGCTCCTAGCCACTTGTCCGAATCAGGAGTGGACATCGCCTCTTGATAGGAAGTAGGTTCATCATTCTCAATGATTTCTACTTCATTACTTTCCGTCATGAGAAATCCATATCTCTCGAGTTCGGATCGTATCCTATCCGATCTGCGAAGAACTTGTGTATCTTGAACCGGTTCCACAACGGCTTGTGAACTTGGTTCCGTCTCTACTATTGGTTCCTTGTCATTTTCGGGTTCTTGAATTTCTTCAAGATCAATTTTACTCCCACTAGTTTCTTTAGAGAGAAACTCTTTCTCTAGAAAGACACCATTTCGAGCAACAAACACTTTGTTCTCGGATTGGTTGTAAAATAGATATCCTTTCGTTTCCTTGGGATAACCGACGAAAATACATTTATCGATCTAGGTGCAAGTTTATGTTCGAAACCAATTTCTTTACATAAACCTCACATCCCCAAATCTTCATGAAAGATAAGCTAGGCTTTCTTCCATACCACATCTCATGTGGGGTTTTAGGAGCCGATTTAGTAGGGACCTTGTTAAGTGTGAAAGCGGTTTGTTTCCGGTGCATGTCCCCAAAGGAAATAGGAAGGTTCACTTGACTCATCATCGATCGAACCATATCTAATAGAGTTCGATTTCTCCTCTCGGATACACCATTCCATTGTGGTGTTCGGGTGGAGTAAGTTACGAAACAATTCCACAACTTTTCGGATGATCGTCAAATTCTTGGCTCAAATATTCACCACCTCGATCGGATCGAAGTGTTTTAATAGTTTTGCCAAGTTGATTTTGTACTTCACTTTGAAATATTCTAAATATCTCAAAAGCTTCACTTTTGTACTTCATCGATAGACGTAGCCATATCTTGATAAGTCATCGGTGAACGTTATGAAGTACCGAAATCCTCCCTAGCAATGCTATTCATTGGTCCACATACATCAGTATGTACAAGAGCCAACAAATCACTAGCCCTTTCACTACTCTTAGTAAAAGGTGCTTTAGTCATCTTGCCCAATAAACAAGACTCGCAAACATCATATGATTCATAATCACATGAGTCTAAATATCCATCTTTATGGAGTTTAGAGATGCGTTTCTCGTTTATGTGCCCAAGACGGCAATGCCATTTATATGTGTCATTCACATTATTTGGTTTGGATTTCTTACTAACATGATAGACATTGTCAACATTATTCTCAACATCCAAGACATAAAGGCCATTAAAAGAATGAGCAACACAATAAAGCATGTCATTCAAATAAATCGAAAATCTCTTATTCGCAATAAGAAAATTGTAACCCTCATTGTCTAAACATGAAATAGAAATAATGTTTCTTCTCAAATCCGGAACATAATAACAGTTATTTAAAACTAAAATTAATCCGCTTGGTAAAGTGACTTCGTAAGTCCCTACGGCCAATGCAGCAACTCTTGCTCCATTTCCAACCCGTAGATCTACTTCACCCTCTTTGAGCAACCTTCTATTCTTTAGTCCCTGCACATTTAGGCAAATGTGAGATCCACATCCGGTATCTAATACCCAAGAACTAGAGGTAGAAAGTAAAACATCTATCATATAGATACCTGAAGTCATGGCAATCTCATTGCCCTTCTTCTTCAGTCCTTCCTGATAAAGTTTGCAGTTACGCCTCCAATGCCCAGTTTCCTTGCAATGGTAGCACACCGCATCCTTTTGGGATTTGGGTTTAGGCTTCTCAGCAACGGCAACCTTTGCCTCCGGTTTAGCAACTTTTGCTTTACCCTTGTTTTTGAACCCCTTTCCTTTATTCACCATCAACACTTGATTGGTTTTCTTGGTAATATTGTTCTCCGCATTCTTTAGCATCCCATGCAATTCAGACAGAGATTTATTCATCCCATTCATGTTATAATTCAGAACAAACTGATTATAACTCTCAGGGAGTGAATGCAATATCATATCCGTAGCCAGCTCTAACTGGATAGGATACCCAAGCCTCTCAAGATGTTCGAGGTGACCCTTCATCTTCAACACATGAGGCCCAACAGGTTGTCCTTCAATCATCTTGCATGAATGAAGAGCCTTCATAGTGTCAAACCTTTCCGTACGTGCTTGCAACTGGAACATTTCCTTCAAATGATTTCCCAAATCATAGGCTTCCATGTGTACAAGGTCCTTCTGAAGAGCCTTACACATGGTCGCAAGCATCAGGCAACCAACATCAATAGAATCATCCATATGCTTCTTATGTTGGTCCCTTTCCGCTTTAGTTGCATTAGCAGCCGGCTCGGGTGGAACGGGTCCATCGAGAATGTACAACTTCCTTTCTTGTTTGAGAACAATTCTCAAACTGCGGATCCAATCCACATAGTTATTGCCATTCTCCTCTAACTTGTCCTTCTCAAGGACTGATCGCAGTGACATGTTTTGATTATTGTTTACAGCCATTGATCTACAAAGATATGCAACAAGATATGAACACATATAAGTACCAATTCATTTAAGAGATTAATTAACGTATTTCACAAATACTCCCACTAAATTATATAACCTTCTTATACAAATATGTATAATATAATTTAATAGGCTAAGACCCAACTTTAATTTAATTTCAAGTCGGCTATGGCACGACTGCTCAAAATTAAACTAAAAAGGTAGATAACATTTATCAATCATATCTATATATGACTCTTAGATCATTATGAGATTATAGACATCTTATGTCACATGTTTCAATCTCATCTTATGCCTTAGGCCCAAAACCGTTTTGATAGCCTAATTGAGTTCAACCATGTTAAACGTATAGCAACCACTATTTGCTCATCTTGATCATACAAAGATAGAATTAATGCACCTCGCTATGGCGAGCCCACATAAAACTACCCGTGTACTCACAAGTGTTTAAACATGGGTGGCATAAAACAAACTCAAATTACAAAGAAGGTTCAATTTTTCATGCTTATCAATTACATCCCAAGGTTGATTCATGAAAACTATATGAACATAATTATGAACATGGAATGATGCAACACATATTACATTTGATCGCAATTACTAGTACGCGGCCACGTGCTCCAAGATTATCCCACACTTCCATCGAAGTGCCTGTGGGGAAGGTTTTGGTGTCCACCAATATACCAAGTAATACATCACAAATATCCTAGATTAATCACATTAATCATATCAATGAAATTGACATCCCATAATCTAGATTAATCATATTAATCATATATATTACAATTTCATAATCATGGTATATCTATATATACTATTACTTCTCAAGTAAAACTCATACAATTTCATATTCTAGATCATGCACATCATGAAAATTCATATAATCATATTACATAATTATCATGATTATCTAACTAAGCATCATGAACGGGGCTCTGATACCACTGTAGGGTTTCGAGGGTCCATGCGCAGCGGAATAAGCAATAACTCGAAAAACCCCAAGCCCTAGAATCCGTTCTAGATGAATAATTAAGAGAGATGAAATAGAATTACCAACCTTGAATGCTTTTGCCTTTGATAAACTTGACCCAACTCCGGAATGAATGATCTTGTTAATCCTTGATGAACGAACGGGAATCACGAACCAAAGATCTTGATGAACGAAGATCCTCTATGTTTATCCACGCTGAACGAACCCTAGAACTCTTCTAGGAGGATTGCTAGATCCAATTGATTGAAACACCTTTCAATCAATGAAGAACAATGGATTTGGTGGTGTTTGATTCTCAATTCTCAATTGAAATCTCCCACTCTAAGTGTTTCTCTCAAGCCAAAACGTTCTAATGACGGCTAGGGCAACCAGGGGTAAGTATTTATACGTTATAAAACTTTTCCCCTCGCGAAAACCCTAGTTTTAAGTCAATTCCGCGTCGCCCAGCCTGTGGGACGAGTCGTCCCCTGTGGACGAGTCGTCCCCGGCACCCAGCCTTTCGACCGGCGTTCCCTTAAGGGGAATAGTTGGTTCTGCCTGGGACGAAGTCGTCCCCTGAGAACAAAAACTCCATATTCTTCATTTTTGACAATTCGTTCGATGCGTGTGACCCCATAGGACCATACTATGTTGGCAATGAGTCCGATCACATCGATCCTCATAAGACATGAGCGGACTCTAGCAAGCCATCATGCCTACCCAAATAGTATAATATCAAGTTCGATTTTCCTACATAGAACATATCACAATCCCATTGTCACACGATGTTATATTGAACATGAGTCATGGTCCACGGCAACTCATATTGTTCAATGCTTTCGTTACCAAGTAAATTGATTAATCGAATGACATTAATCACATTAATTCATTCGGGCATGGCCATGCACTACATCAATCTTACTTACGAGTGGCCAAGCAAACATCTCTCTTTACGAGGGACAATTTCCATCTTGACTTATCATTCTTCCCAACAAGAATCATACCATGCCAATGATAGCCCTTATTGTCATCCGGTTAAAGATAACGTTAAACTATATCAAACATGATATTCATCAAGCGGAAGACGATGATAATCTCGTGTCAAAGGATATCAATGATATGACTATATGAGATTTAATTATGACATATGACCATGACATAAATCTCATAATGGGTCAAGTCCAAGACCTTGTTCTCTAACAAGTACCCATGAATCTAATGTGCATCTCCATGCATATAATCATCATATGATTATCCATTAGACTTCATACTAGTGCTTCATAAGTACTAGGGACACGATTATTATAACTAAACATGCAAACTCATATAATAATCAAAGAAGCAATCTCATATATAAATGAACAATGACATTACATAAAGGTCTATCTCTATAGGCCTAGGGCACTAACACCTACGTACTCCCACTTGCACTAGGCCCAATCATTCATGTATCTTATACCCATGGACCTAACATGACCATCATGTTTAGCTTGTGGTAAAGGCTTGGTGAGAGGGTCCGAAATGTTGTCATCCGTTGGTACTTTGCATATCTTGACGTCCTCCCTTTCACAGATTTCTCGAATGAGATGGAAGCGTCTCAAAATGTGTTTGGATCGCCGATGTGACCTTGGTTCTTTTGCTTGGGCAATAGCACCATTGTTGTCACGTAACGACTCTATCGGGTTAGTGATACTCTAACGACTTCTAAGTCACTAACGAACTTCTTGATCCAAACCGCCTCCTTAGCCGCATCTCGATGCCGCTATGTACTCGGCTTCGTTGTAGAATCAGCAACGTTGCTCGCTTGGAACTCTTCCAACAAACAAAGACCTCCATTTAGCATAAACACAAAACTGCATCGCGATCTATAGTCATCTTTGTCGGTTTGGGAAGCTTGCATCCGTGTAACCCTTTACAACCGCATCATCTTCCATTCCTCCAAATACCAAGAATACATCCTAGTCCTTCTTAAGTACTTAAGGATATTCTTGACAGCCTATCCAATGGTTCTCACCAGATCGATCGGTATCTACTCGTTGCGCTTAGAGCGTACGAGACATCGGGTCTAGTACATAACATGGAATACATGATAGACCCAATTGCCGAAGCATATGGTATATCACTCATCCTCTTTCGCTCATCATTTGTCTTAGGACAATGAGTCTTGCTAAGAGTAATGCCATGTCCCATCGGCAAGTATCCTCTCTTAGAATTTTCCATCTTGAATCTTCTAAGGACCTTGTCAATATATGTACTCGACTCAAACCAATCATCCTTCTTGATCTATCTCTATAGATCTTGATACCAAGGATATAAGCCGCCTCACTCCATATCTTTCATTGAGAAACATTTTCCTAACCAGACTTCAGCCTCAAGTGTGAACATTGTTTCCAATGAGCAAGATGTCATCGACATACAACACCGTAAATAGCACTATGCTCCCACTTATCTTCTTGTATACACAAGGTTCATCTTCATTTTTGATGAAGCCAAACTCTTTGACTCGATTCATCAAAACGTAGATTCCACTCCGGAAGCTTGCTTCAATCCATAAATGGATCTCTCGCAACTTACACACTTTGTTAGAATCCTTTGGATCGACAAACCCTTCAGCCGTATCATGTATACATCCTCAAGTAGGTTTCCGTTAAGAAACGCTGTTTTGACGTCCATTTGCCATATCTCATAGTCATAATATGCGGCTATGGCAATTAGGCTTCTAATAGACTTAAGCATTGCTACGGGCGAAAAGGTTTCATCATAGTCAACGCCATGAATCCGCCTATACCCCTTAGCAACTAGCCTAGCCTTATAAGTATGTACCTTCCCATCCATGTCGGTTTTCTTTTGAAAACCCACTTGCACCCTATGGTTTTTACACCTTCGGGTGGATCAATCAAGTTCCAAACTTGATTATCGTACATGGATTTGATTTCGGATTCCATGGCTCCTAGCCACTTGTCCGAATCAGAGTGGACATCGCCTCTTGATAGGAAGTAGGTTCATCATTCTCAATGATTTCTACTTCATTACTTTCCGTCATGAGAAATCCATATCTCTCGTGTTCGGATCGTATCCTATCCGATCCGCGAAGAACTTGTGTATCTTGAACCGGTTCCACAACAGGCTTGTGAACTTGGTTCCGTCTCTACTATTGGTTCCTTGTCATTTTCGGGTTCTTGAATTTCTTCAAGATCAATTTTACTCCCACTAGTTTCTTTAGAGAGAAACTCTTTCTCTAGAAAGACACCATTTCGAGCAACAAACACTTTGTTCTCGGATTGGTTGTAAAATAGATATCCTTTCGTTTCCTTGGGATAACCGACGAAAATACATTTATCGTATCTAGGTGCAAGTTTATGTTCGTAAACCAATTTCTTTACATAAACCTCACATCCCCAAATCTTCATGAAAGATAAGCTAGGCTTTCTTCCATACCACATCTCATGTGGGGTTTTAGGAGCCGATTTAGTAGGGACCTTGTTAAGTGTGAAAGCGGCCGTTTCCAAAGGCATGTCCCCAAAAGGAAATAGGAAGGTTCACTTGACTCATCATCGATCGAACCATATCTAATAGAGTTCGATTTCTCCTCTCGGATACACCATTCCATTGTGGTGTTCCTGTGGAGTAAGTTCAAACAATTCCACAACTTTTCGTATGATCGTCAAATTCTTGGCTCAAATATTCACCACCTCGATCGGATCGAAGTGTTTTAATAGTTTTGCCAAGTTGATTTTGTACTTCACTTTGAAATATTCTAAATATCTCAAAAGCTTCACTTTTGTACTTCATCGATAGACGTAGCCATATCTTGATAAGTCATCGCGAACGTTATGAAGTACCGAAATCCTCCCCTAGCAATGCTATTCATTGGTCCACATACATCGCATGTACAAGAGCCAACAAATCACTAGCCCTTTCACTACTCTTAGTAAAAGGTGCTTTAGTCATCTTGCCCAATAAACAAGACTCGCAAACATCATATGATTCATAATCACATGAGTCTAAATATCCATCTTTATGGAGTTTAGAGATGCGTTTCTCGTTTATGTGCCCAAGACGGCAATGCCATTTATATGTGTCATTCACATTATTTGGTTTGGATTTCTTACTAACATGATAAACATTGTCAACATTATTCTCAACATCCAAGACATAAAGGCCATTAAAAGAATGAGCAACACAATAAAGCATGTCATTCAAATAAATCGAAAATCTCTTATTCGCAATAAGAAAATTGTAACCCTCATTGTCTAAACATGAAATAGAAATAATGTTTCTTCTCAAATCCGAACATAATAACAGCTTATTTAAAACTAAAATTAATCCGCTTGGTAAAGTGACTTCGTAAGTCCCTACGGCCAATGCAAAGAACTCTTGCTCCATTTCCAACCCGTAGATCTACTTCACCCTCTTTGAGCAACCTTCTATTCTTTAGTCCCCGCACATTTAGGCAAATGTGAGATCCACATCCGGTATCTAATACCCAAGAACTAGAGGTAGAAAGTAAAACATCTATCATATAGATACTCAAGTCATGGCAATCTCATTGCCCTTCTTCTTCGCCTCCTTCCCGATAAAGTTTGCGCTACGCCTCCAATGCCCAGCTTCCTTGCAATGGTAGCACACCGCATCCTTTTGGGATTTGGGTTTAGGCTTCTCAAAGAACGGCAACCTTTGCCTCCAGCTTAGCAACTTTTGCTTTACCCTGCTTTTGAACCCCTTTCCTTTATTCACCATCAACACTTGATTGGTTTTCTTGGTAATATTGTTCTCCGCATTCTTTAGCATCCCATGCAATTCAGACAGAGATTTATTCATCCCATTCATGTTATAATTCGTAACAAACCGATTATAACTCTCGTGGAGTGAATGCAATATCATATCCGTAGCGCTCTAACTCGGATAGGATACCCAAGCCTCTCAAGGTGTTCGAGGTGACCCTTCATCTTCAACACATGAGGCCCGACAGTTGTCCTTCAATCATCTTGCATGAATGAAGAGCCTTCATAGTGTCAAACCTTTCCGTACGTGCTTGCAATCGGAACATTTCCTTCAAATGATTTCCCAAATCATAGGCTTCCATGTGTACAAGGTCCTTCTCAAGAGCCTTACACATGGTAGCAAGCATCGTGCAACCAACATCAATAGAATCATCCATATGCTTCTTATGTTGGTCCCTTTCCGCTTTAGTTGCATTAGCAAATGGCTCGGGTGGAACGGGTCCATCGAGAATGTACAACTTCCTTTCTTGTTTGAGAACAATTCTCAAACCGCGGATCCAATCCACATAGTTATTGCCATTCTCCTCTAACTTGTCCTTCTCAAGGACTCGATCGCAAATGACATGTTTTGATTATTGTTTACAGCCATTGATCTACAAAGATATGCAACAAGATATGAACACATATAAGTACCAATTCATTTAAGAGATTAATTAACGTATTTCACAAATACTCCCACTAAATTATATAACCTTCTTATACAAATATGTATAATATAATTTAATAGGCTAAGACCCAACTTTAATTTAATTTCAAGTCGGCTATGGCACGACCAAGCTCAAAATTAAACTAAAAAGGTAGATAACATTTATCAATCATATCTATATATGACTCTTAGATCATTATGAGATTATAGACATCTTATGTCACATGTTTCAATCTCATCTTATGCCTTAGGCCCAAAACCGTTTTGATAGCCTAATTGAGTTCAACCATGTTAAACGTATAGCAACCACTATTTGCTCATCTTGATCATACAAAGATAGAATTAATGCACCTCGCTATGGCGAGCCCACATAAAACTACCCGTGTACTCACAAGTGTTTAAACATGGGTGGCATAAAACAAACTCAAATTACAAAGAAGGTTCAATTTTTCATGCTTATCAATTACATCCCAAGGTTGATTCATGAAAACTATATGAACATAATTATGAACATGGAATGATGCAACACATATTACATTTGATCGCAATTACTAGTACGCGGCCACGTGCTCCAAGATTATCCCACACTTCCATCGAAGTGCCCGTGGGGAAGGTTTTGGTGTCCACCAATATACCAAGTAATACATCACAAATATCCTAGATTAATCACATTAATCATATCAATGAAATTGACATCCCATAATCTAGATTAATCATATTAATCATATATATTACAATTTCATAATCATGGTATATCTATATATACTATTACTTCTCAAGTAAAACTCATACAATTTCATATTCTAGATCATGCACATCATGAAAATTCATATAATCATATTACATAATTATCATGATTATCTAACTAAGCATCATGAACGGGGCTCTGATACCACTGTAGGGTTTCGAGGGTCCATGCGCAGCGGAATAAGCAATAACTCGAAAACCCCAAGCCCTAGAATCCGTTCTAGATGAATAATTAAGAGAGATGAAATAGAATTACCAACCTTGAATGCTTTTGCCTTTGATAAACTTGACCCAACTCCAGATTGAATGATCTTGTTAATCCTTGATGAACGAACGGGAATCACGAACCAAAGATCTTGATGAACGAAGATCCTCTATGTTTATCCACGCGCGGAACGAACCCTAGAACTCTTCTAGGAGGATTGCTAGATCCAATTGATTGAAACACCTTTCAATCAATGAAGAACAATGGATTTGGTGGTGTTTGATTCTCAATTCTCAATTGAAATCTCCCACTCTAAGTGTTTCTCTCAAGCCAAAACGTTCTAATGACGGCTAGGGCAACCAGGGATAAGTATTTATACGTTATAAAACTTTTCCCTCGCGAAAACCCTAGTTTTAAGTCAATTCCGCGTCGATCCAGCGCCTGTGGGACGAGTCGTCCCCTGTGGGACGAGTCGTCCCCGGCACCCAGCTTCGAATCGGCGTCCCCTTAAGGGGAATAGTTGGTTCGGCTCGGGGACGAGTCGTCCCCGAGAACAAAAACTCCATATTCTTCATTTTTGACAATTCGTTCGATGCGTGTGACCCCATAGGACCATACTATGTTGGCAATGAGTCCGATCACATCGATCCTCATAAGACATGAGCGGACTCTAGCAAGCCATCATGCCTACCCAAATAGTATAATATCAAGTTCGATTTTCCTACATAGAACATATCACAATCCCATTGTCACACGATGTTATATTGAACATGAGTCATGGTCCACGTCAACTCATATTGTTCAATGCTTTCTCGTTACCAAGTAAATTGATTAATCGAATGACATTAATCACATTAATTCATTCGGGCATGGCCATGCACTACATCAATCTTACTTACGAGTGGCCAAGCAAACATCTCTCTTTACGAGGGACAATTTCCATCTTGACTTATCATTCTTCCCAACAAGAATCATACCATGCCAATGATAGCCCTTATTGTCATCCGGTTAAAGATAACGTTAAACTATATCAAACATGATATTCATCAAGCGGAAGACGATGATAATCTCAGGTCAAAGGATATCAATGATATGACTATATGAGATTTAATTATGACATATGACCATGACATAAATCTCATAATGGGTCAAGTCCAGTACCTTGTTCTCTAACAAGTACCCATGAATCTAATGTGCATCTCCATGCATATAATCATCATATGATTATCCATTAGACTTCATACTAGTGCTTCATAAGTACTAGGGACACGATTATTATAACTAAACATGCAAACTCATATAATAATCAAAGAAGCAATCTCATATATAAATGAACAATGACATTACATAAAGGTCTATCTCTATAGGCCTAGGGCACTAACACCTACAGAAATATCAACAATTGCTCTGTTGTAGATATGTTTATGGTACTTCTAAGTAAATTGTTCTCCTCAAGGGTCTCACGTAGCTTGTAAAACACAAGTGGCTTCATACGAATTTGATCTATACAGCGTTGCTCGCCTCTACATAAAATACTATTCATATATCTCTGTCTAGCAAATTCTTGGGCCTCTTTAGGCTCCCTTGGTCTACATGTAGTTGAGGTTTTTCTTCTTTTTAGGACTAGAGCAGTTACACCCATGATCGAAGCAGCTGCCCCTAATACTGATGCTCGGATAACCTTTTTACTTACCATCTACATAAATAAAATAGGACATATAAGTTAATAATAGCAAACTCATAGGAAACAAAGCTACAGACTGTAAACACAGTAATCAATTTTGGCCACGCCCAAGAACTCAGCTTTGTTATTTCTTTTTAATTTCCGCCAAGAACTCAACTTTATTGCTGTCCACATAAAACCCAGATGATTTTTTGGGAAGAAATCCAGAAAAGAGAGACATTCAACAAGATAATTAAAAAACTTCAATCAACAAAGTTAATCCACATAGATCAACAAAGTTAATCCACATAGAGTGTGAAAATCAACAATAACATTAAATCAACCAATAAACAATAGAACAGACTGTAATTCCAAACACATTACATTAAATCAGTGAATAATAAATTGATCAAACTTAAAATTAGAAACCTTATTCCAGGCGGAACCGAGGTGGGTTGAAGGATGAGTAAGACATGGTCCATGTAACATGTTCTTGCACAAGAGATTGACGAACCTAATGTAGCAACTAAAAAGCATGAGAAAATAGCTATCCAGAAAGAAGAAAGAAGAAAATGGGGAAGAAAAGAGAAACCCTAACCTGGTGAAGTTTTTGGTTTGAGGGAGGGATGAAGATGAGAGAGCATAACCAAAACAACAACAGTAGGCCAATCCCTCTTCAAATTCAAAAATCCCAGATCTAACCTAAAAACCCAGATGCCTAAATCAAATGGAACCCAAAATCAAATTCGAAAATCGCACAGATCTGAGTAATCAAAAACGAAAATCGCACGGATCTGAGAAAGGAAAGAGAAGAATCAACGAAAAAGGGGTAGAGAAAGGAGAAGAGGGAAAGAAATCGGCGTACCTGGAGAGACGAGAGAGAACAACGGCGTGAATCGTCGAAGACGAGAAGCGGAAGGAGAAGAATCGACGAAGTGCGCCGGAGAAACGAGCTTGGCGCCGGAGAAAGGAGAGTGGAGAATGGCGCTGGAGAACGACCTTGGCGCTGGAGAAACGAGAGAGAACCCACGGAAAATGTTCTACTGACCTCGAGGTCGGTAAGTTGTTTTACTGGGTAAAACAAGACATTTTCCGTTGACCCGAAAATATTTTCCGTTGACTTTTATTTTTTGCATTTGCCAAACACCGTAAAACATGTTATTTTCCGAAAAATGTTTTTCGGAAAACATTTTACGGTGAAACAAACGGAGCCTTAGTTTAATCTGTCACTCAAACACTATATTTAGATAGAACTGCAAGTAGTAAGACTAAGTTAGGTTAATATATAGACTACTCCCTCAGTCCCGAAAAGTTAGTCCCTCTTTTTCATATTACTGACAATCGAGAGGCAGAGTTCTTGATGTATTTCTGGTAAACTTATCTGCTAATACCAATTTACTAAAGGCAGTTTAAGGTTCTTATAATATGTAGGTTTTTGTTTTTCCTTATAAAAAAAATACTAATTTGCTTATTGTGTTAGTCCCTCCGTCCCAAGATAAATGTTCAAAAAAATTTCAAATTTGCTTTTAATAATGAGTAAATTTGAAAAAAGAATGAACATTCAATTCATTTTGAGACGAATGGAGAAGTTAATATTGATGATTAAGATTTATATTTTGGGATACAAGCTTGTTTGGGTCGTTGAAAGCCGACCTCAAATCTTTCCCTCCAAAACTCTGTTCTAAAAGACCCCGCCTAAGGGGGCCTAGGCGCTAGGCCCCTCTCCAACGCCTAGTTCTAAGCCCCGCCTAGGTCTTGACTAATCCCGACTAATTCCGATTAGTCCCCGACTAGTCCCCGCCTAGGCGCTAGGCCCGGCTCCGCCGCCTAGCATCCGCCTAACGCTTTTTAGAACCTTGCTCCAAAATTATATTTTGGCGCAAAATTACATTTGGGTCGGCGACGCATGTCCCTAATAATTTCCTGGAAAAAAAATATATTGACGCTAAATTAATATTGGGGTCGACAAGTCCGACCCTGTTAACCCGTCCCAAAAAAAATTGGCTCCAAAATATTCCCGCTAAATTAATTTTAAGGACCACATCATTCCGTCTTAAATACTTTATTGGGGACGGTGACGGGGGTCCCAGAGTTTTAGAGTCGCCTGTTATTCCGGACCCCAAAGTCCCGTCCTTAATGCCGACCTAAAAACTATTAAGGACGGCATTTTGACTTTTAGGGACGGTGACGGGCCGACCCTAATAATGATGTTTCTTGTAGTGATTGTGTGTCTTTATCCACTGCTGAGGCTGAATATGTTGCCCTTGGGAGTTGCTGCACACAACTGCTTTGGATGAATCAAATGTTGAAAGATTATGGATTGAATAGCAAAGTTTTGACTGCTTTTTGTGATAACAAAAGTGCCTTGGACATATCTAAAAATCCTGTCCAACATTCTAGAACAAAGCACATTGATATTAGACATCATTTCATCAGAGATCTTGTAGAACAAAAAACTGTGTGTCTGGAATTTGTTGGGACTGAAAATCAATTGGCTGATATATTTATAAAGGCATTAGATTTGAAGAGATTTTCCTCCTTGAGGAAGTCTCTTGGTTTGTGTGATATCTAAGGTTGTGAGCACAAATGTGTCTCACATTCTCTAACACATCTGTATATTAGATTAACTGAAAAAAATATATATATATAAAATTCAAAAACTCAAAAAAAATAAATAAAAATAAATCATGCATTAGCACGAAATTTCTCAGTGTGGTCACTTGTGAGTCTTCATCTTGACATTGTTTTTTATCACTTAATTGTGAGCACTTCCTGTCCATGTCATCTTTTGATGACTTGGTATAACCTTTCTAGGTATCTCACAGTGGGTGCTATAAAAGAAAAAAAATATATGTGTGAAAAACAACTGCTTCACCCTTAGTATGAAGCCATACCATTGTGATCAAGTGATTTTCATAAGAAAACTTGAAATCAAATTTGACAAGATCATTGGGAAAAAGGGCTATCTTTGGGATTCAGTAAAGTGAAAGCTACTCACAATGCAAAAATCCACAACAAAAAAATTGGTGGATGCATCCTAGAGGCTGTATAGATTGGATTATTGCTCATTGACTTTTTGTGATCTAAATGTGTCCCCAAATGTGACTCACATCCTATGCCACATCCATAAGCTGAGAATATTTCCATCACCTGTGTGTTTGCATCATGCTAGGCATACTGCATTTTAGGTCATATAGGAGCTTTGTAAATATACTAGTTAATTAATTTTCTTTCTTAATTCATTCTTTGATTTTATAGGTTTTTGATCTCCAATATCTTTCATGAAAGAAAAGATGTGTATCATTCCTTGTTTGAAAAGGTTGGAAAATTCGATTGGGATTCCTTTTTAAATAAAGATATGGCTGAATCATTTTTATTTTCATAAAAATCTATCAAAATCTTGTTTTTATTTTGATCCCCTATTTCTTAGAAAGTGGTTGTGTGTGGTAATATCAAAAGTTTCTAGCCGTTGGAGGACTCCTAAGGAATTTAGGTTGTGTGAGACCTTTTTGGAGAAGGATTCCAAGTTTCAGTTGGAAAGGGGGAGCTGTGAGTATTTATGAGACCTCACATCCGTCCCATCCCCCATAAACCCTTGCTAAAACCTTTTGTTCTTCCTTCCTTCTGCACACAATTTCACACACATTGCAATTAATTCCTCTTCCACTGTTCAACCTAACCCCAATCTTTTGTTTAAATGGCTGATCACGCTAACATTCGTGAGGAAGACGTGCTTGACGTTGAACCCCTTTCAATCGCCATTGCTGAAGCTCCAGTTACCGCCAACCCTGTGATTTCCAAATTTCTTGCTGAAATTCCTCCTCCCTCTTCCTCGTCTAGCTCCTCAATGGAACGATCTCCCTCAAAATCCCCTACATTGGAACCATTGTCTGTTCCACCAACCTATGAAAACCCTAAGGCTCCAATCTCTCCGATTTCACAACCATCGGTTGTCGCCCCTGTTTCTCCCCTTGTAGAACCTTCTTCGACCAAGAAGAGGAATCTTACTCCTGCTAAATCCCAGAGCCATGCTGCGACTCCTGTGCCCCAACGTAATCTACGTCGATCGCATAGGGTTAGAAAATTGTCAGAAGCTGACAAGCTGAAGAACTTGAAGAAACCAGGTGGGAAGCCCTCTACTGCCATTACTCTTGAAGAAGAAGAAGAAGAAGAAGAGGTAATTGCTCCTCTTGTTAGGACTAGGGCTCAATCTGCAATTCCTCCTCCCTCAGTTGTTGAGTCTGTTATTACTCCTTCTGAAACTGTTCCCCATGCTGAACCCTCTGTTCCTGTTCCATCACCACCTATTGAGCTATCTGATCCTATTATCCCCAATCCTACTGTGACGACCCTAACCATAGGCACTAGTTTTAGTCTAATATTATATGCTTTTAACATTATTGTTAATATTATGTGCTCATTTTATATCTTTGACTTCTATATTAGGATAAAATGATAAGGAAATAAATAGTGTTCTAAAGGAAAAATAATAATTGGAAATAATTAAAGTAATAGAATGAAGTGGTAATAAATTGGACAAATAAAATGTTATGGGTTGGGGAATTAATTTAAAATAATGAAAGAATTTTGGTAGGGGATATTTTGGTGGGGGACAACTCCCTTAAAGCCCTCCCCTTCTCCCCTCCTTGGACCGGCCCCCCCTCCTCCTTTATCCATTTTATACTCCTCCCTCCTTCTCCTTCATTCATCCCATTTCCTTCCTAGAGAAAGACTAGAGGAACTCCATTGAAGCCCTCCATCCAAGCTTTGAATCCAAGACATTTCTTCACCAAATTCAAGTCTAGGAGCATCATTGAAGTTGGATCATCTAGGAGAATCCATCTAGCTAGAAAGATCTTCCTTCCATTCTAAAATCCCAAGGTGAGTTATTATGACTTCCTTTCTTTGTATGCTCATCAATGATTTGATGTTGTGATTGTTATTGTAATGGTTGTTAATGCTTTAGAAACCTTCTTGAAAGTTGAAGAATTGATTTATGAAATGGGTGGAGTTAAATTAGGAGATTTAGCTTGAAATGAGATAATGAAATGGTTGGGAACTTTAAAGAGTTGAGTGCTTGGTTAATGATATGGAAAGAGGTTAATGTTCTTGGAAGATGATCTAGGATGTAATAAGTGAATGAAGTAGTGAAATGGGTGGAAGACTTGGTGATAAATAATCTAGATCTACATGATCTTGGGTTTAGATGATTTAAGATGAGTTATGTAAGGTTAGAATCCTCCTTGGTGTTCTTAAGATTAGGGTGGATGAAAAGAAAAGGAATTGAAGTTAAGAAGAAAAAGTTAGAAATAAATTTGAGCTGGAAATCGCCTTGGGCGGTCGCCCATGGGGGCTTGGGCGGCCGCCCATCACACCAGAAATCACCATTGCTTGAAAACCCTCTTGGGCGGTCGCCCAAGAGGTTTGGGCGGTCGCCCAAGACCCCAGAAACTTGAATTCAAATCGAACTGGAATTTGTGTAGTAACCTTGTTTGGTCCCTTATAGATTGTGACTCCCACTTAGTAAATCGAGCTTGAACCTTCATAGAGGCCTTGTATTATTGTATAATGAAAATGTAGGAATGGTTTACGATACATAGTGGCCTTACTTACTCCATATCTTTGGTGAGTAGTTCGAATTGGTGTAGAAACTATAGGTTTCACTATTAAGCTAATTGGTAATGGGTATGTACCACCTTGTGGCATTGTGTCCAAGTTGTGGAATTATTGATGATATGGTTATCTTAATATCCTAAAGTATGGACTATTTGGCAAGTTGTTATGTGGCATCCCATTGTGTGGATTATGTGTTATATGGTGGTGTGATATCCCAATTGTGGATTATGTGGCATGTTGATTATATTGTTATCCCAATGTGTGGATATGTTTATTATGTGGTTGTATGGTTATCCCATTTGTGGATTTATTTGTTATCATTCATAATTATTGATGATACTATGCATAGTGTATTAAATGGTTGTTGCACTATGGTATTGATTTGCATGAGTATACATTACCATGTTGTTATATGATTATCCCATTTTGTGGATTATAATTCAAGTGACTATTATGTGCTTGAATGCGTTCGGGTGGGTATGATGGAAGTCAATCAATTATTGATTTGTTCAATAAGTGATTGAAGGTTCATCATACCGGTGACCCTTCCCCCTCTGTGGCCACGGAGTGGGGCTGTGCTAACGACTGTATTGAGCATGAAGAAGCCTTTACAGACCTGTTGCGATTGGTGTACCGGGGGGAATATATTATTGTTGGATACTCTAATATAGGTATCCTTTCTTATATGGATGGTCTGGGGTATGAGTCCTATAAGAGGTGAATGTGCTGGAGGCAATTCACCAAAGAGTGGAGTTTTACTCCCACGTTGTACGACTTATTGTTCAGACGGGAAAAAGGTAAAATGAGGTAACGTAAGGTGTTTACCGCTTTTATAATGTGTTATGTGCTACCATGCTATGTGTTGCACTTTGTTTGGCATCTTGCTGCATATCATAATAGCTCATTGAGATTTATTCTCACCCCTCTCCCTTCTTGTTTTAGATTAGAGACGGTGACCCGAACCCGTGAGGCCGGGGATTTCATTGTGGACTTTTGCTTTTGGGGCTTGACCAGTTAAGTATAGGAGTCGGCTGTTAGGAGTATTTATTAAGTATTCTTCTTTTGTAAATTGTATGGAAAACTCTTTTGTTAAACAAGGTTAATTAAGGTTTCTAATGTAATTGGTTAGATTTCGGTTTATTAAAGTTGTAGTTGGATTTCCTTCGAGTAGGGATATTATCAATTGATTTTTATTTGGGAAGTTTGAAAAGTGGTTTTCCTTTAAAGGCAAATAAATGTTTTAAAAATTTGGATGGATTTTCTTAGTTTGAGCTCCCTTAGCTCGGGACACGTGTTAGGTCCCGGGTTGGGGTGCTCACAGTTGGTATCAGAGCTCGGTTAGAGTTCTCGGGTAGAGTCTAGCTGAGTGAGAGTGTGCGATAACTTACGTCGAGAGTTTAACGCAGGAATTTGATCAAAGACAGGAAATGATATTGACCATCCAAGGAATCAAGGAAAGGTGAGTTAAGGAAAGATAGATTCCTCCACCATCATTTGAGGTATTTTACCTGTCTCAGGAGTTAGGGTTCATACTTCTATAAATCCCTGTTCATTCGTTCTCACGTGGCATTACATTTCATCTTTTATTTGCATAATTGGCCTAAGAGTTGCCTTATGTGTTGGAGGTTCTACTCCGATGGGGTCGTACCTCGAATCATCCTTAATTATCTTGGTAATTGTGATTAAGTGGGCATGTATTGCCGGTGGATTTGGGCGAGTTACCTATCCGTGAATCATCGTTATGTTAACCTGAATTATTTGAGTAGTTGTTGTGTTTGAGGAGGACTGTCGCAAGAAGCGAGTCTCCTTATCTATGTTTGATTTGCCTCCGTGTGTGGTAGAGGCGGATGAGTCATTATTTGCTATTTTATCATATATGCATAAATGTCGAAAGTATGGCCAAAGGAATGTGAAGATTATTTGGGTTGTGTGTTATCCTTGATTTAAAGGAACCTTGAGTTATCTCATGTACGGTAGTAAATGAATTTGTGAACTCTTAGTTGAGGATAGGTATATGGTCTAATTAAGAGTGATTTATGGTTGTGTAACTTGCGTGAGTATTCTTACATTGGTGTCTCGTGGGGAGACTAGATATATGAGACTAGTATTGAAAGTGATAGTCTAAGTGGGATTATATGAGTTATAAATATCGCGAGTACGAGATCTTATAGAACTAATATGTCTCTGCCTTATGTGCTATTAGTTGACTAAGTGGTGTTTTCTATGTAAGTTTCAAATTGGGTTTCATCAGGTATCATACCCGGATATTGAGATTTTGAGTTGCTATAAAGTACTATTTTGGTATTCGGATTCCTAGATAGAGGACACTAATTGGGATGATGGACTTGATGATTCATCTTGGGAAAATAATTGATAAAGAAGATAATTAGTTTAGCGACTCTTCGTAAGGATAAATTAGTACTATATTTAGAAAAGATGATACTTGGTGGTTAATCAAAGGGTTATAGAAATCTTAAATAGGTAACTGTGAAGAATAAGCATTCGTTAGCACTTGTTGACGATTTGTATGAATGATTTTAGAAACTAGTAGGATACTCAATGGTTATTAGTTGAATTTTCGGAGTGTTACAATTTCAGTGAAAAATTGCTTTAAGGATATACTTAAGCCAACATTTATATCTAGTATGACCGTTTCGATTTATGGATTGTGTACTAGCTATGGAGAGGTAAATAGGGTAAATGTGAAGAAGTATAATAGACGTAGTTATTGGTGACTTATAGGGTCAACTTCAGAAATTGGTAAGATAGGTATAGGGTTCGTTTTGAGAATTGATTATCATTAGTTGAGAAAATGAGGATGAATCTTATTGGGAGACAGGATACTTTAGGATGGTTATATACTATAGTTCGACTTAGTTACGGGAATCATATGAGGGATTTATGTGATGCTTGAAAGATATTGACGTTGTACGGATTTTGAGTTTGTTGATGGTTATTGAGAGTTAAGTTAGATTATACTGTAATGTTTAATTGAAATTCGGGAATGATTGATCTATGTGAGTTCCAATTATATTCTCTGATTTAGAAATTATGGTATTTGATTGGGAACTAGATGTTTTACAAAATGTTGTTGCTAAGTACAATACCAATATCAAAGGTGGTGAATAGATGACTCAAATTAAATAAAAGTGTTGAACTTTCAACTTGAGGAATTATTGAATTGAGGATGGTTTACCTAGTTATAATCTTAATGATTGTTTTAGTGTTATTTATCAGGGATAGTAATAGTATTGCGAGATTGTGTTTTCTTAGAGAGAAGTTAACTAAGTCTAAATAGTATGAGTGGTGGCTACACTATAAATAGAGGTCAATCAAGAATATTTTGTTAAAAATTGTTTTAAAGGTGTTTTAAAACTTTGGAGTATATATTGAATCTCTGTGTAAGCAATTGTGCCCTTCGGGGATAGTTGATTTAATAAGGTCAGTAAACCATTTTCGTGTAAATTAAACTCTGTGAGTAATTTAACTATCTACCACTGGTATGGGACGGTTGTAGATAATTAAATCACTCGAGTTATTTTGTTAGCTTATCAACCCTTTGAAATTTCTGAGTGGTTTGGTTAATTAAAACTGGTATGGGCCGGTTTTAAATAAGTAAACCATTCGGGTCTCTTTGGATCTCTTTTTATATTATCATTTGGAATTCTGAAAGATGTTGTAAAATTTCGAAAGACATGTTATTTTAAAGTTATAGTTCGTACAGAAGCAAGTAAAAAGGGCAATCTAGTTTCCCTATAATGATTAACTGTATTCAAGTGTTGGTCCAAGAAATGATTTGATAAATGTGGGGTTATTATTGTGTCGGTCACAATAGACTCGGTTTTGTTTTGGAGTTGGATCGGCTCCGTTGTGGACGGCCAACCATTTGATTTGAATATTGATCTGTCTCTGGACCTGAAAATAAGTGGAACATTGAATTGTGTTATATAGTCGACCAGTGTTCCGTTTATAGAAATCATGATCGTATTAGCATGTTCATATTTATTATTTCATGGGCAGTTATTTGATGTTTATATCATGAGATATTTATTGATAAGTCCTCATATATGTTAGGAGATAGTTTGGTTGTATAAACCCCATAGTATTAAAAAGATTGGATAGTCATTCATTTGGGAAGATCCATTTGGAGTGTAGGAAGGCTATTAAATTTAACCTTGTGAAAATTTGAGGAATCATTACTTATTATTGAGAATAGGCTACGGGCATATGCGATGGATGTTAGTAGTCAATAGTACGAATGGTTACCAGTGGTAAGTGCGTATAATAGTAGTTATCATTCTAACATTGAGATAAAATCGTATGAGGCATAGTTTGGGAAGAAAAAAAAAAAAAAAAAAAAAAAAAAATCGATCTCTAATTTGTTGGGGTGAAATTGGAGAGGCAAGACCTAAGATAAAGTGGCGTCAAAGTTTGATAAACCATTTGAAGTTTAGGAAAGGTCGGTGATTTGGCTTATAGACTGACTTGGAGCAAATTGTAGAGTATTTGAAGTTTTAATGTGATATTGTAATGTATTTGGTGACCTAAGTCGTAATACTTTAATTATTTATATTTTCATTGAAATCGGAAAATTCGTGTTAGTGATATTTGCATAGTATGCTTGGATCATTAAGTGGTAACATCATATTATTAATGGAATTAGAAATTTAATTTCTTTGGAAGAAGAATCACCACATTGAAGAGACTAATTGGAAATTGAAGTTTGATGTATACTTGTAACCGATGCGGGTTGATCAGTTAGGTAAGTGACAGTCAAATTCGGGACGAATTTTCTTTAAGGGGGAGTGAGTGTGACGACCCTAACCATAGGCACTAGTTTTAGTCTAATATTATATGCTTTTAACATTATTGTTAATATTATGTGCTCATTTTATATCTTTGACTTCTATATTAGGATAAAATGATAAGGAAATAAATAGTGTTCTAAAGGAAAAATAATAATTGGAAATAATTAAAGTAATAGAATGAAGTGGTAATAAATTGGACAAATAAAATGTTATGGGTTGGGGAATTAATTTAAAATAATGAAAGAATTTTGGTAGGGGATATTTTGGTGGGGGACAACTCCCTTAAAGCCCTCCCCTTCTCCCCTCCTTGGACCGGCCCCCCCTCCTCCTTTATCCATTTTATACTCCTCCCTCCTTCTCCTTCATTCATCCCATTTCCTTCCTAGAGAAAGACTAGAGGAACTCCATTGAAGCCCTCCATCCAAGCTTTGAATCCAAGACATTTCTTCACCAAATTCAAGTCTAGGAGCATCATTGAAGTTGGATCATCTAGGAGAATCCATCTAGCTAGAAAGATCTTCCTTCCATTCTAAAATCCCAAGGTGAGTTATTATGACTTCCTTTCTTTGTATGCTCATCAATGATTTGATGTTGTGATTGTTATTGTAATGGTTGTTAATGCTTTAGAAACCTTCTTGAAAGTTGAAGAATTGATTTATGAAATGGGTGGAGTTAAATTAGGAGATTTAGCTTGAAATGAGATAATGAAATGGTTGGGAACTTTAAAGAGTTGAGTGCTTGGTTAATGATATGGAAAGAGGTTAATGTTCTTGGAAGATGATCTAGGATGTAATAAGTGAATGAAGTAGTGAAATGGGTGGAAGACTTGGTGATAAATAATCTAGATCTACATGATCTTGGGTTTAGATGATTTAAGATGAGTTATGTAAGGTTAGAATCCTCCTTGGTGTTCTTAAGATTAGGGTGGATGAAAAGAAAAGGAATTGAAGTTAAGAAGAAAAAGTTAGAAATAAATTTGAGCTGGAAATCGCCTTGGGCGGTCGCCCATGGGGGCTTGGGCGGCCGCCCATCACACCAGAAATCACCATTGCTTGAAAACCCTCTTGGGCGGTCGCCCAAGAGGTTTGGGCGGTCGCCCAAGACCCCAGAAACTTGAATTCAAATCTGAACCAGAATTTGTGTAGTAACCTTGTTTGGTCCCTTATAGATTGTGACTCCCACTTAGTAAATCGAGCTTGAACCTTCATAGAGGCCTTGTATTATTGTATAATGAAAATGTAGGAATGGTTTACGATACATAGTGACCTTACTTACTCCATATCTTTGGTGAGTAGTTCGAATTGGTGTAGAAACTATAGGTTTCACTATTAAGCTAATTGGTAATGGGTATGTACCACCTTGTGGCATTGTGTCCAAGTTGTGGAATTATTGATGATATGGTTATCTTAATATCCTAAAGTATGGACTATTTGGCAAGTTGTTATGTGGCATCCCATTGTGTGGATTATGTGTTATATGGTGGTGTGATATCCCAATTGTGGATTATGTGGCATGTTGATTATATTGTTATCCCAATGTGTGGATATGTTTATTATGTGGTTGTATGGTTATCCCATTTGTGGATTTATTTGTTATCATTCATAATTATTGATGATACTATGCATAGTGTATTAAATGGTTGTTGCACTATGGTATTGATTTGCATGAGTATACATTACCATGTTGTTATATGATTATCCCATTTTGTGGATTATAATTCAAGTGACTATTATGTGCTTGAATGCGTTCGGGTGGGTATGATGGAAGTCAATCAATTATTGATTTGTTCAATAAGTGATTGAAGGTTCATCATACCGGTGACCTTCCCCTCTGTGGCCACGAGTGGGGCCGCGCTAACGCTGTATTGAGCATGAAGAAGCCTTTACAGACCTGTTGCGATTGGTGTACCGGGGGGAATATATTATTGTTGGATACTCTAATATAGGTATCATTTCTTATATGGATGGTCTGGGGTATGAGTCCTATAAGAGGTGAATGTGCTGGAGGCAATTCACCAAAGAGTGGAGTTTTACTCCCACGTTGTACGACTTATTGTTCAGACGGGAAAAAGGTAAAATGAGGTAACGTAAGGTGTTTACCGCTTTTATAATGTGTTATGTGCTACCATGCTATGTGTTGCACTTTGTTTGGCATCTGGCCGCATATCATAATAGCTCATTGAGATTTATTCTCACCCCTCTCCCTTCTTGTTTTAGATTCCGAGACAGTGACCCGAACCCGCGAGGCGGGGATTTCATTGTGGACTTTTGCTTTTGGGGCTTGACCGATTAAGTATAGGAGTTACATTAGGAGTATTTATTAAGTATTCTTCTTTTGTAAATTGTATGGAAAACTCTTTTGTTAAACAAGGTTAATTAAGGTTTCTAATGTAATTGGTTAGATTTCGGTTTATTAAAGTTGTAGTTGGATTTCCTTCGAGTAGGGATATTATCAATTGATTTTTATTTGGGAAGTTTGAAAAGTGGTTTTCCTTTAAAGGCAAATAAATGTTTTAAAAATTTGGATGGATTTTCTTAGTTTGAGCTCCCTTAGCTCGGGACACGTGTTAGGTCCCGGGTTGGGGTGCTCACACCTACTCCTACTCCTGTGGTTGATGCTTCTATTTCTGTTGTTGATACTCCTGCCCCTGAGGCTTCAAATCCTGTTGAAGATTTTATTGTTTTTAGTGATGAGGAGCCTTTGGCCAATATTTTGATGGATTTGAGAGGAAAGAAAAAGGTAGCTGCTACAGACCTTGAACCTTTTGATGAAGAAGCTTATGAATCTGAGTCAAGTTATGAAAGTGATGATACAGCCTCAGATGTCAACTACAAGCTGGGAAGAGATGAGCTTGAACAAGAGAAAGAGGACCAAGAAAAGGATACCTCTTCTGGTGAAGAGACAGAGGTAGAATCTGTCCAAAAACAAGCTCCTGCAAAGGACGTGTCTGCAGATGTGCACACATCCAGACGCACATCCACCAGAAAGAAGGCTGATAAGGGTAATTCTTCAACTCTTTCCATTACTCCTACCCCTAAACCCTTTTCTAAGAAATTCTTGACCAAGAATGCCTCTGATAGGTTTGGCCTAATTTCTTCTAAGGCCTTTATTGTGGAGATGAAAAGAGATAGGGAAACTTTTTTCAAATTGGAAATGGATAAATTTTTTGAAGAGAGAGGCATGTTTTTAACTGTGGATCACCCTCTCCCATTCTATCCTAAGATGGTGTATGAATTTTATACCAATTTGCCCAAATGGTTAGATAAATGTTACTCCTCTTCCCTCTCTGTCTATATTAGAGGAAAGTTTGTCCCATTTTCCCCTGTTGTGATCAATGATTTTCTTGGCTTAGATGATACCTTGGATGAGTTAGTTACTTTTTCTGATGATGATCTTGTGTCTGCCATCACCCATGGAAAGGTAACCTCATGGCCTGTGAAGCCAAAAGATTTGGGAAGTGGCTCTTTATCCTCTATTTATTGTTTCCTTCATTCTATTCTAGTTGCCAATCTTTGCCCCTCAAATAACAAAACTTCAGTTACTAGGGTGCAAGCTGATCTTCTGTATAGATTGGGCATTAAGAGGAATATCAATTTTGGAGATTTTATCTTTAGGAAAATCTGTGCTTATGGAAAGTCACCCTCTAAGAAGTGGTCTTTACCTTATCCCTCTCTAATCTCTCAAATTCTGGTTGCCAATGGTGTTAAGGCTGAGAAAAATGAAGAAAAGGTTGAAAAGTTTGACTTGTTTAAGGAGACCAAAACCCTTCTAGACCCTAAGCAAAGCTGAACCCACATCTGAAGATCCTTTTGAAGCTCAAATGAAGGATTTGGATGATGAGATTGCAATTGCTGAAGCTCAAGTTCAAACCTCCACTGCTCATGCCAATAATCTTAAAGCCCTTAAGGATAGACTCCTCAGATGGCATGCTAAACTTTCTGCTCAAAAAGGGGGAGAATCTAGTTCTAATCCTGCTGCTGCTACTGGAAGTGAAGTCTGGGATGCTGCTGTTGCTGCTGCAGCTATGGCTGGCTTTAAATGGAGACAGCGGGAACTTTAAATTAGGGGGAGAAAACTTGAAAAGTTTTTTTTGTTGCTTTTGCTATGATGGTTGCTAAGACAATTTTTAATTTCTGTTCTAGTTTTTAGTTTTTAAAACAATGGGTTGTAATAGTTTTAATTAGGCTGTTGCTGAATGGTTGTTTTTGTTTTTGCTTAATGAACTACTGCTATTTTACTCTAACTTGTTTTATGCAGTTTTTATGTGTGGATGTGTATACACATCTGGACACACATCCATTCAGGGGGAGTTTTGTTCATCTTAGTTTTTGTGGACATAAATTGTGTTTATCATAAATCTTTGGTTTTGATCAGAAAGTCCAAAATAGGGGGAGATTGAAAACGTGAGTTTTTGGGGAACATATTTATGTTTCCTTATTTCAAAAGACTTCTATATGGTAAGAAGATTTTGGGACTTTCATGGAAGATTTATTATTGTCCTACTTTGACTAGGAGATTGTAAATATGTAAATATCTTTTATTTATGTACATAGTTTTATATTAGGACTAACCTACTAATAGTTTATTTCCTTGTGAGTGTGTTTATGTTTTCTTATAGGAAAAGAGATCTCACAAAGGAAGATGTTGATTACTTGAAGATCTTCTCCATTGTGCATTATAAATACAAGGCATTCAGCACAAGAGAAGAAACCGAAAATTCTGAGAGAAAATTACATATTCTTCATAGTTTTCAACATAGTTGTTTTTAGGTTGTGAGTGAAGGTTGTGTCTTACATCCGTAACTCACATCTAGGTTTTCATAGAGTTCTCTTGTTTTACTTTTGACTAGAATAGATCCTACTTGGGAAAGGGGAGTTGTTCTTGTCGTAGAAGGTGATTAGAACTCGTTTAGTATTTTAGTATTTTAGTTTTTCACTTATTTGTTTTTGTAAGCAACAAAAGTTTTTATAGTGAAAAGTTTTTTGGGCGTAAGCCTAGTTTGCTGATCACATTGATCAGTAAGCGTAAATAATTCTTGAGTTATTGTTTTTAATTTGCTTTATTCCGCTGCATTATCTGTGGATGTGTGGACAGTTGTGAGACACATCTGTACTCACATCCGTTGTCTGTTGTGTGATTAAAGTTTCCTAGCTACACGAAACTTTCAATAGAAATATCGAGAAAAAAGTTGCTATAGGAAATATTTTGAGATCACATCAGAAACTTGAGTATGGATTTGGAGAAGAACCCTACGTAGCTCATTGTTTGCCTACAAAGATTATCATTCTAAAACCAAATTCAAGCAAGGTAACAAGCATCTTCAAGTCTTCTTCATCGATTTATGTGGAGTCGCATACTAAATTTAGAGAGAGGGGGACCCACAAAAATTTGGTTGAACCTCCAGGACATGAATTTAGAGTGTCGAAGAAAAATGCAAATGAAAAGGAAATTATTTATCAAAACCCTGGGCCTAGGATTAGCATTTCTTCCTCAAGTGGGTCAAATACAGAAGCTAGAGTTGATGAAGCTTCTGTGAATGAGCCTGAAGTAACGATAGCCTTGAACTACTCAACTTTTGCAAGGGAAGCAAAGGAAAGACTCTCAGAGAGGTGGAAAATGACCAAAGTTGCCCATGGGATCGGAGCAAGTAGTTGTGGGGCCACCCTTAGTGAAATTCTTTTTGTGCCTGGTCTTGAAGTGAGGCCCAAACCTTTGAACGACAGGAATGAAGGCAATCTTGAGGAGAATTATAAGTCCTTGTACTCCAAGAATAATGCTTCAACATCAAATTCATCAAATCGTGCCTTTGCATGCTCTGTGAAAGATGTGATGGCGGATGCAGAAATAGAAAATGGCATCTTGGAAGGTTCCCTATGCGTGTGTTTCGTTGGACTCCTTCATGGAGGCCGGATTAAGAGTCGTCTCTCTTTCCTGTTTGGGTTGGTCTACCCGGTCTCCCAATTCATATGTTTAATAAGGTATGCCTTTTTTCTATAGCCAATATATTTGGAGAGCCATTAGCCATTGATCAAGCAACTTGTAATTTATCTAGACCCAGTGTGGCTAAAGTTCTTGTTCAAATTGATTTGCTGAGGAAATTGTCGTCTAGAGTGTTTATTGATTGTTGTGATGAGTTTTCAAGTTTTTGGCAGCCTCTTGAATTTGATAATCTCCCAAGTTATTGTAAGCATTGTTACAAGTTAGGGCATGACATGAACGGGTGCTTTTACCTCCACCCTAAGAAAAGGGCTGTTGCGGGTAAAGGAGATGATGATGCGGAGGTTTTGAAACAAGGAAATACGGATGCAAGAGATGCTGATGCGGGGGAAAAATCTGCTAGAGTTGTTGAAGGGCAAAAGAAGGGTGATAACGTGGGGCAAAAGGATAAATAACAAAAGATTTATGTTCCAAAGCAGGTTGAATCTAATCCTCCAAAGGTCGTATAGATACCCATAATGAGACGGTTCAATCTATTGAGCAGTTAGCCGAAAATGATTGTGAAGATATAGATACCCATAATGAGACGGTTGACACTCAAGGTGAAGAATTGGTAGGCTTGGATGACACAGCTATTGTTGATATAAATACAGGTAATGAAACTCTGGTAGCTACTGCTACGCTTGGAGCGCAGATGGGGGCGTCACTACTAGAAACTGCTCTTTTATCGACGGAAATTTTCGTCGGTAATGAGGCTTTACCGACGGAACGAGTTCGTCGGAGTCTGTCGGCAATAACTCGTTGGTAATACCGACGGATATTTCCGTCGGTAATACAGACGGATTGTCCGTCGCTACACACTACTGTCCGTCGATAAAGGAAGTATTGCCGATGGAATAATCCGTCGGTAATTAACGCAGAATTGAGGTTATCAGTTTTTGAATGAATTTACCGACGGAATATTCCATCGGTAAATTGCACAGAATTTTAAAAAAAAATACAGCATTTAAAAATCCACTGCGACCTGTTCAAACAAATACCAAAATTCCCATCTGTTTAAAACATACACCAAAAACATGAAAAAACAAGTTCAACGTTCACAAAATTCTCAAAACAACGTAAAAATTACTTAAGTTTGATTACAAATTGATAATACAATGACGAGAATCAAAACAATAATATTTCCCAGAACTAGCAGCTTTATCTTCATGTTCTGGAACCACATTTTCCTCCTCATCTTGGTCCCTTGTGTCCTAAAGTCTTGTGACTGCAAGATGCCGCCAAGAACACACGTCAAAATTAGAAAATTCAAAACAATTACTATGGATAAGAGCATGCTAAGCTAAGATCAGGAAATCCAACTATCTAATATTTATAGTGGAGTCAATTCATTGTTCTAACTTGCTAAGTATGCCTCCCAGATCAAAAAGGACACTAATATTGAAACTGAAGGGCTAATATTGGCAAGAACAAGAATATGTAAGTAATAATAGTTGAAGAACCATTACGGCTGAAGGCTGTAGTCTATAGTATAATGCCCCAAGGCATTGCATTATGAGAAAACAAATGAAGGCTTGATTAATTAAACAAGAGTAATGAGTAATGACTTACTCTTGGGGGGCATTTCCATCTGATGGCAGGGATTTGGGACAACTTATTCCTCAGCAAGTTTGCTGGTTGAATTCCTTCGAATCCCGGTGGCAGATTATCATTAGAACCCGTTGAATGTGATGGCCATGATGCCTTCACCTGGAGATGATCCTCAACAAATGGTTCATATGTTTTGAAACCTGAGAGACAGAAATAAGATTTCTCATGTGAACTGATTAATATATACTCCCTCCGTCCCAGGAAATCCGTCACTTTTTACCCAAAATGGCGTCCCGTTTGAAGCGTCACCTTTCCTAAAAAGGAAATGTTTTATTAATATTCTATTATCCCACTAACTATTCCCTCCACTAATTCTCTCTCCTCTTTTCAAATTACACTCACAACACTTTTTAAATTCACTATTTCCTCCACTAATTCTCTCCTATTTTCAAATTACACTCACAACATTTTTTCTTCCCCCTTTTTTCCTTAATTTGCGTGCCACCCCTAAAAGGGTGACACTTTTCCTGGGACGGAGGGAGTATCATTTTTTTATAAGCAACATTTTCTATCTGACGTTGACCTTACAAAACAATTCAAAAGGCAATAATATGAATGAGGAGACCTCGAAACATCAGCTATGGTTTAGTACTACGTGATTTGAGAACATCAAAATACAGACAATAGTAGATAGAAAGCAACAAGAATTCAATAGAACTAACCTCCATATCAAGCCTGGGATAAGTATAAGAGAACACAATCTCTTCAACGCACCTCCGAAGCCACTGTGCCTGACAGGTAAAGGAAGTTAGTTCGTGGACATCAAATGATGCTCTGCCAGTTTTTTTGTAATAACTTTTGCACATGGAATACAGAACCAGATGACATACTTCATAGAGACTGGCTAGGCATGTATAATCATGTAGAACAATGAACCATTATACTCTTTCATCTGAGAGTCCCTAGTCTATTTTCTGAGAAACCATTACGCCTGAAGGTTGTTGATTTACACGTTATTGCATACACCTAATAGTTGAACTATGAACCATTATACTCTTTCATCTGCATTTTGGTTCTCAGGCTAACGGATTTTTAAAGTTCAAGAACACATTTTAATAGTAGATTCTTATCAACAGTAGAACTATTAGCATTCACTAAAAAGCTTACTAGTTTCAACAGACAATCCCGAAAAAGGAAAGGGCAAACAAATATCAATTATCAAAATAGGGAATCGTTACCGAACCCAAAAAAGAAATTGCACAATTATTTATCACCAACATTGCAAATTATAATTTGCAACTAGAGCCACACCTCAAAAACATAACTGCATCAAATTTCGACTAACAATATTTGGAAACAACAATGGGTAAATGTCATTAATATGTTTTCATGGGCTGATTAACTAGGGGAAAGTTGCAGGCATCTAATGCAATCATACATGCCTACTTGTTTAAACATTATGTCAATAACATATGAGCCACACCTCAAAAACATAGCTGCATCAGAGACATGCAGACAGACGCATACCCCCCCCCTCCAACATTATAGGTTTCTAGCAGTTACTTATAAAAGGTGAATTCATCAGCCAGATAAACAAAATAGTCTCATAGCATAATGAATTCAGCAGTGGATATGCTTTCTTTTCAAGAAAGTCCTAGTTCAAGAAATAATATAAAAAACAATTTAATCTGGTGCAAGAATGAGATGAAAAAAAACATAGTTTGAACCTTACTTTATTCAATGTAAGTAAGTAGTGTTCCCACAAATGGGTACAAAGCCATGCTCCACCCATTGGCCATAAAGCCCACACAGCTTCACCGCGATCTGGTGATGTTTTTCCCCCATATATCAGACACCTGATGTGCAACCCACCCGCTTGCTTCATAGTTTACCTGTAATGTTCTGTAACTAAATACATAAAGAATGTCGAAAGTGGTACAAGCAAAAGATTGTTGTGTTAAACAAAGAGATCATATAGTGCTTCAAAGGTCTTAATTATTCAGCACAAAAATGTATCCATCAATCAGACAGCTTACTCAACTAAATTTCGAGTCATGCAGCTATAATTTTCTGACAGTTCTGACAAGAAAGTCCAAAGTGAAATAAAGTCGTACCTTTGCTGTTTTACCTCCATTTGTGGCCAGTGTTGACATGTACTCAAATAAGGGCTCTTGGCACTCACGAAGGTTGCAGGGAAGCGAAGGCCAATAGTTCATTTGAAGATTGATATTCAAGTGCGGAGCACCACTGTAGAATCAGGAAAAAGAGCTAAAATGAAGTAACTAACCAATATAAATTTGCTCCGCAAAGTAGAAGAAAAAAGTTAAATTAATTATTGCCAAATATGACATACAAAAAAAAAAAAAAAAAAAAAAAAAAAAAACGGAAACTTACTCCCATGGCGGATAGACAAAACTGTTCCATATACCCTGTAAATTTGCTGGCTGAGTTCCAGGTCGGGAACAAGAAATAAGCAGATATCGACCAATCCATATTGGAATAAAAGCTCCACCAAAGAGGGATCTTCATCATTTTTAAAAGGCTATACTTTTATAGCATTTACAAAGAGACTAAGGAAAAAAAATAATTATTTACATAAGTCACGGCTGATATCATGGATCACATATTGTGATACTAATTAATTTATTCTAATATCACATGATTTCAGAAATTAATGACAGCTCATGTCAACAGAACCAACACACCAAAGACATTTCAATCAACATTCCATCACACATAGAAGGCTATGTATATAAATGCTAAACATGTTCAAGGACGAATATATTTGTAGAAATAGTAGAAACAGCCAGCCGTGTTCTTTTCCCACAAATTAGGTAATAACGAAGCATTAAGTTAAAATTTAATGAAAACTAATTTCCACCACCATTACTAAAGTGGAATATTAACACTTACTGTTCCAAGAGTAAGCAAACTTTTGTTTATGTAAGATCCTTCCTTTCTCCTCACTCCTGTTGTTTCAGTTTTTGAGCTCTCGGATCAAGCAAGATCAATTAGATTCTAAATAAAAGTTAAGGGAAGATCATAAGCATTATGCAAAATATGAAATGATAAATTCTGAAAGTTAAAAATGGAAGGCATACAAGTTGAGAAAATATCACTCCATCATATTCATCACCATGGGCGCTACTCTCAATCATCCGCAAGAGCATAAATAAGTTAGATACAGCAAATTCATTGAATATAAGAAACTATACGGTACACAAAGCAGCTAATAGGAGTACAGCTTTGTTAAATAATTCAACTAAAATATCTATGGTATGTAAGGAAATAGGAAATCAACGAAAGATTAAAAATCTGAGAACTCAAAGAGGATAGAAAATTGTTAGGGAGTATTTAGTTCTTCGGTCGAATACTGACACTCATTGACTCAGTATATACAAGTGATTTGAGTCTACATAGTGGTACAAAATATGTTTCTCTCTCTATGCTCTACACAATATTCACAAACAGTAGAGATAGAGAATCAGGCAAGTTGAATTTCCAGACCTAAGTCACAATACAAAGCGTCTAAGGAAATGGAATTCAAAAAGGCAAAACAAACACGATCATAAAATTAAGCAGAAATTTCATCATTCAATTTTGATCGGAGACGAAGTGTGATGACGGACATGATTTTGAAATCAAACAAGCTTACAGGAGAGAGAGAGAGAGAGAGATTGCTGTATACATACGCTTATCAATCGGTTCAAACAAGTCATCCTCATCATCGATCTCTTCTCGATCCAGCAGCTGCAATTGGTTCTGTTCTTCCGACCTAAAAATAGAGACGGCGATGATGAACGGACGTTCACCGGAGAAGCAGCGGTGAAAGTGACTGCGGCGCGTGGAGAAGGGTTTCATAGGAGGGGAGAGAGAGAGAGAGAGAGAGAGAGAAGGGGTAAGCGATTAGATTTAGGTTTAAGTGAGGGACGGTGAGGCCGCTGGTTACGATTTATACCTTCCATCACCGACGGAATATTCCGTCGGTAACCCTTATTTTTTCGTCGGTAATACTGACGGACCGCATCCGTCGATAATTTTCCTTCGGTAATTGGCCTGATTCTAGTAGTGCGTTAGCCATTCAAAATGGGTCTACTGCTTCTCCATCCATCCCTATGACGGCTCCTGCTTTAGATAGAGAAGCACTAAATCTCGTTCGGAAAAAGGTTAGACAAAGTCAAGCTTCATCAGCTCCTACCTTACGTCCTTCTTCTGCTCGTACGCCAAATCCTAAATACTTTAATCCCGAATTTATAAACCCAAAAAATCTAAAAGAAGCTCTTATTCTTTGGGAAAAATGCGATTCTGAACCGGAAGGCGGCCTTTCTGCTACTTCTCCTTCGGCATATCAAGAAGCTCGCACTTATGGGGGTATAGTTGGAGGAGTTCATGTTGATCCGTGGGCTCCAATGGCTGACTGCGATAATTTTGAAGATTATTACGATGAAGAAGATGGCTTTCAAAAGGTTAAAGGGAAACGAGGAAAATTTGGATCGAAAGCTAAATCAAAAAACCTCAAGCCTAAAAGGCCTTGGATTAATAAAAGGCAATTACATTGACCTTTTTATTTATTTTATGGTTTTTCTTCTTATTTATTTTTTTCTTTTGTGATGGTTCTGGCTTAGTTTATATTTGCAATCTTAACAGATGTTTCTATACCTTGTTGAAAATTCTTTACTGCTCTGTTTATATTTGCTCTTTACTACTTCCTCCATAGTTATTTATCGGCAAAACTAATCACTTTCACACGACTAAGAAGTTAGTTAAACTAGTCTAACTTTCTTGATTTATTAACAAAAGTGAGTTAGAATTACTAAGATATCCTCATTATATGTCTAGGAAATGTGCATGTATCTTTGAAAAGGGAGAATTAGTTAGGGTATTTTTTGAAAAATAGTACTCACTCTGTCCCAAAATGAATGTCCAAAAAAATTTCAATGAAATGATTTTTGCTTATATTTAAGGCCACCGATACATGGTACTTTTTTTCTGTATAAATAAGGACGTAGGGAGTAGATACTCCCTACGTCCTTATTTATTCATAATTACACATGTACATGGAAATTACTGGACAGATCCTTGATGTTTATGCTTTAATGGTTCTTTGTAAGTTGTAACTGCCCACAATGTTGGCTACTGCCCAACCATAACGAGGATTCGAAATGCAGTTGGGTCGGGTGACCCCACTTTCAACCAAGTAGCCCTTAAATTCAATTAGAAAGCTCTTTAACATTGAGATTTGCTTCCCAGAGCAAATTTGTGTGCAGTTCACTGCTAATGTACTTTGTCTTCACCTTGCCTGATTCTTCCTGGCGTTTTTAAATGTCTTTTACCCGATTTTGCGCTCCTTATGGTGGATTTTTCTATTGCTTGAGCCTTGTTTTTAAGAACATAGGTGTATTGTTGTACAGATGACTCTTTTTCGCTAATCATCTGGAACTAAAAGCCTCATGTTCTCTTAACTTAGTATCAGTTTTTGATACATCCATCTACCTTGAAACTAAGTTTTCAAGACTTAACTTTTGTCTTCACTTTGTCATCTTATATTTTCTCAAATGTTTTTGGAGAAAAAGTCCTTATTTTGGGTTTGAGGAATTCTCTGTGGTGTGTGGTGATGGTGGGGGAAGAGAAGGGCGTAGTTTATTGATTTGAAGTTAACCGAGCCGCCAAATCCATCCCTCCTAGTGAAGTGCGTCTCTAAAACGCCCAATGTGACACCTACATGCGAGCGTGGGATCGGCCCAATGCGACCTGCGCAGTGGGCTACTAGGGCTAGCATTTAGCCGAATGGCCTACTAGGTTGCATCTTGGAGTGGATTTACTTATAAAGCCTCTTCATTTACTTAATTTAACTTTTGTATATAACTTTCCATATTCCCATTAACTCTTTAAATTAATAACATTATTAAGTTGACTACTTTAACCATTAATTTCTCATTCACCTAGAAATGAATTTGAGAAAAATAAATACATTCTCTTAATCTACACAAAGCATAAATTACAGTTTTCATTAAATGAAACTATTTTGAAAATTGGGTCAAGGACTGGTCAAATTCCATTGTTGCTAAACCCATTTTCAACAAATGTATGTTCTTTTCTTGTGATTTTTTTTTTCTCTTGCTCCTTTGGTTCCTAACAACCCGTCAAAAATACATAGAATGTCATCTGCATTTAATTTTTAATAAACTAAAACTCGACTTGATATTTCAGTTAAGATTTCCCGGGGATAATGGGTTGTTTCAGTTACATTATGTTTTCCCTCGTCTTGCTTTTCAGCCTTTTCCCTTTTCTTTTCTATATACAAGAGTTTGCCTAAACATGCCTACGTGGCGAATCCTTAGGCCTTCTCACCAACTTTTATATATATATATATATATATATATAGATTTCTTTGTAATAATGAACTTTGTTGCTACTTTTCATATCTTGGATTACAGAGGATTATCTGTATGTTTAGTAAAAATTTCCTTCAAATTGCAGGAATCTCAAATTGGATCTCATGAATATGTTGTGGATTATTCGAATTGCTTGAGTTCGGGGTAAGCGTATCAACCGAGTCCAAATTCAGTTCTGGAACCACCATTTAAGGAAGACGGTTCACCAGTTTCTCGTTGCTACGAGACTGTTTAGTACAGCAGATCTTCAAGGTTAGTGAACCAAAATGACTTTTTTCTGTGTTTGTTTTGTTTATGTTTTTTTTTTTTTTTTAAATTTAATATCTATGATTTTTGGTAGGTCTGTGGACACAACTTCAGCATCTTAAATCAGAGAGTGAAGAATCACAGTCCGAAGGAACCCAAATGGTCGTTTCAAGTGATGGAGATACCACCGAAAACTCTTTTCATTCTTCCCATAAGAATGCAAAGTTGAAGAAATTCTTACAAGAACATGAAAGTAAGGATTTTTCCTACGTAGTAGATGTCTTGGAAGAGTCAGGACTTCATGGTGGGCCCACACTAGTAAGCTTGGACAGCTGGCATTCCCCGGAGTGCCTACTGAGCCCCTCGGTTTTCGAATCACTAGAGAAGAAATACAGTGATGATCATACGTCTTGGAACAAAGCAGAAAGAAGGCTTCTCTTTGATCGTGTAAATGGAGGGTTGATGGAGATTTTGAAACCGTGGATTAATGTCCACATTTACGCAAAGCCCTCGAGGAAAAAGGCCGGAAATGCATTGAGAAGGAATGTGATTGAGGAAGAACTGTGGGGTTTACTCGTTAGCGAGAAGAAGAAAGCAAAGAAAGAGTTGTCTGAAAAGGCTGTGGGTAGTGAAAGATGGGTCGAGTTTTGGGATGAAGTTGAGACCATTGCCATAGATATAGAGAAATTTTTGTTCGACGAGCTTGCAACAGAGTTAATCCGTATTTAGAGTGGTCATAAACTTGGAATTTATTTTTTATTTTTATTTTTATTTTTGGGTTGGTGAGAATTTAGAAATATAGGAATTTGTAATGATAATGTAGCTGCAGTTTTGGTACATTGATTTTGTGAAACAGAATGATATTGGCAAGTACTAAGTTCGTTTTCTATTTATTTTTTGAATTTCTTCATACTTATTTATCTAATTATGATGTCGGAAAAGTGGAGGTGTCAACGGAGGTAACACAAGTGAACACTCTACAGGGTAAACAACTCGATATTCAAAGGAATTCACATAATAATATAAGTCAAAATCGCCACACAAAGACACCCAACCTAAGAGATAAGATATAACAAGAAGAAATTCATCTTTTTAAACAAGTCAAAGACTCGATATATTTTATAAAACTCAACTATCTCCCTTTTACAATTGCATGATTAGCCTATTTATAATCAACTTGGAACATCCCTCCAAGGTAGGATAAACTACTCCCTCTGTCCCACGTGAATGTGGACTAACTTTTTGGGTGTGGAAATTAAGGAAAAATGATGTAAGAAAGAGAAAAAGTTAAATGTTGTGAGTATGAAAAATTAAATAGGAGAGAGAATGAGTGGGAGGAATAGTGAGGAGAGAGAATGTTGTGAGTGTAAAAGTGAAGTATGAGAGAGAATGAGTGGGTGGAATAGTGAATATTCTTTGCCATTTTGAAAAGTTTGCATTCACATGGGACGGACCAAAATAGAAATAAGTTTTCATTCACGTGGGACAGAGGGAGTATGTATTAATTATGAATAGATAAGAATGCCTAGAATATGAAAAGCCAAAAGACTTGACCAAAATTCGGATGTATCCATCCTTGTGCGCAACACTTGGTTAACAAATCATAACTAATTCTAGAAAAATCCAAACGATGAACTGAATAGTGCAATGGAAACTAGGCTCGGAGATCTTTCCGATGATATATAATTTGGTTGCTGCATATATGTGTATAATTACCAAATTGCCCTCGAAGTGGACCCAAAATTCTGGTGTTTATTATTTTGGACTACGATATCAACCGATCTTTCCAATAGTTTCTTGAACTCAAAACAAACCCCACCAAAATGAATCTCAATAATATATTGAAGGGTTGTTTCCCGCATCAAATTACGAACCTTATTCGATATTCATGTAAAACACAAGCACCAACAAATAAACTACCTCAACAAGTAAATACACAAAGCTTTCACTAAAGCATGTTTGGCTTAGTTGAGATGTCCGTGACTTATAAAATGCTACATTAAACTTCGTCATTCTATAAAATTTGAACAAGCTCGTCCTTAATATCCGCAAAAAGCAAGAAACAGTTTCACTAACTTAAGTATTTATCGTTTATCATACATGAATGTATGTTTAACTTTATAAAGTAAATTTATACAAAAAAAAAAAAATCACTCGAAATCTAATAACAAATAAAATTCTCACCATAGTTCCTACACACTCTCATGGGTGATCACTTTATTTGAATACTTTTTTCATCCTAAGAACCAAAATTTGGGATGAAAATTCCAAAATATTGTTTTTTAAATATTTATATACAATAATAACACCAAAAAAAAATTATGTACCAAAATAGCACCATTTTTTAAATTCGGAATTTCAATTTCCGGTTTTAATGTAAAACCGGAATTTGAAATTCCGGTTTTAATTTTAGGTAAATCCGGAATTCCAATTTCCGGTTTTAAAATTAATTTTTTTATTTTTTTTTTGTGTTTATTTTCGGTTTTAAATTTTTTTTCTAAGGTAAATATGGCTTTCCTAACCATTCACCTTAAAAAAAAATTGTGCCATTATTAATGGTTTGCTGAAGAGACAGAAGAGATTGTGAAAGCATTGGTGTTTTCAGAACGAAGAAAAGACAACGAAAATGATGTCTTTTTCCCATGGACCGATCTTCCAGTAGACCTGCAAACTCAGATTGCAAAGAAGCTTCCACCATTTGATTACATGAACTTCAGAGCCATCTGTAGGATGAACAGTTTAATAGCTCCATCAATTCAATGGAGAACCAAATTGACAGGATCAAATCAGCTCCATTTGTTATCTCCTTGCCTCGTATATTCCCCTATTGGAAAGAATGTATGCAACATTCTTGACCCCAACCTCAACGGAAGATAGCTCGTGTGAAGACCCCCGAATTGTTTCAACATCCTGTTGTGCGTTGTTGCAAAGAAAGTTGGTTGTTGATGTTAGAATTAGAGTATTCAGAGGATTATTGGCTGTCAATGTTCGTGTTTAATCCCTTCATGAAGGTTACCATCCAACTGCCAGATCTTAAGAATGCCGAATTTACCTTAAAAAAAATTTTTTAATCGAAAATTGAAATTTCGAATTTAAAAAAAACTGCTATTTTGGTACATAATTTTTTTTGGGGTGTTATTTTTGTATATAAATATTTAAAAAACAATATTTTGAAATTTTCATCCAAAATTTGGAACGGTTTTAACATGTTATTTGATTAATATTTTTTGTAATCCCCTATAACGTTTGGCATAAATCCAAATCTGGTACGAGATTATCAATATAAGTTCAAAAATTACTATGGATTTAAGCACTCAATCATTTATAAAATGCAATTTTAATTACCTCCAATATTTCAACAATCCGATCTTTTTATTTTAACCAAACCATATGAATATGTAATAAAGTATAGGTGAAATATATACATGCTATGAGTTGGATGAAACAACCTATGGATATAACAATAATTACAAATGCACATAATATTGTCCAATAACCTATTGGAAAAATATAGTGAATTCTTTAATGCATGCTTGATTAATCAAACTTCATTATATTTCTGTAGATCATTCGATTTGAGCATCACATAACACAATAATCACATGAAGCACAAATGTGAATATGTTATTTCATTTTTGTATGATCAATCCTAAATTTCATATGGAATCCATTTCCAATCAAGTCATGCAAACAACCTAACAATCTTTTCATTCTTCCGATCAGGCGCGAATTCAGGATTTTGAAATCGCGTGGGCTTGATATTTAAAAAATATTGTAAACAATAATAACAGTCAAAAATAACTTCATATATATATAAAAAAGTTACGTATATTGGATGACTTAGGTAAAAAAAAAAAAAAATCCAGCCCACCTAGAAAAAGGCTAGATCCGCCCCTGCTTCCAATAAAAATGCAAAGAGGTTAAAATTCTTATGAGAAGGAGGAAGTAGGGATTTTTCCTTATCTACAGGACATCTTGGAAGAAATAGGACTTCATGGCGTGACCACGCTAGTTAACTTGGACAATTGGCATTTCCCGACGTGCCTACTGAGTTCCTCGGTTTTCGAAATAATCAAGAAAAAGTACAGTGATGATCATATGTCTTGGAACTAGGCAGAAAGTATAAGATTTTAGAGAGAGACGAAGTCAATCATACAAGGAAGAAAGAAAGAATTGATATGAAAGACTGATTATGATACTAGAGATACATATTTATAGGATTACAATGAATAATTTTTAGAAGGAGAAAGTTTCTAAAATTGTGTTTCCTAATCTAATACAAGGATTAATCTCCTAGAAGGAAAATGTTTCTAAGATTGTGTTTCCTAATCTAATACAAGGATTTTGTTTCCTAATCTATTTATTACAATTATATACTTGAATATAATATAATGATATTATATTCCTAATAGAAAGAAGGCTTTTCTTTGATCATGTAAATGTAGGGTTGATGAAGATTCTGAAACCATGGCTTGATGTCCACATTTACGTAAAGCCCGTGAGGAAAAAGTTCGGAAATGCATTGAGAAGGGATGTGATTGAGGAACAACTATGGGCGGAACTAGGTTGTTGAGGAGGTTCCATTCACTCCCCTGACTTTTATAATTTTACAAATTGACCCTTTACAATTTTTAGATTTAGTATATTGACCCCCTGAAAAGAAAAATTCGGGGGGGGGGGGGGGGGGGGTCTAGATCCGCCGGTTTACTCGTTAGCGTCTTAGCGAGGAGAAGGAAGCACATAAAGAGTTGTCTGAGAAGGTAGTGAAAAATGGGTAGAGTTTTGGGATGAAGTCGAGGCCATTGCTATAAATATAGAGAAATTTTTGTTTGACGAGCTTGCAACAGAGTTAAGGCATGTTTGGTAATCATTTAAACTTTTTATTTGAAACACTTTAAAAGAGTAAAAAGTTAAGCTTGTTTGTTAATGTAAATTTAAATCACTTAGGCTCCGTTTGTTTGGGGAAAATATTTTTCGAAAAAGATATTCGGTTTTTTGGTAAATCTAAAAAAAAATATTTTCCATAAAACATTTTTATGTGTTTAATAATCTAATAATAACATTTTCTGATGAAAACACCAAATAGGGTAGGTGGTGGGTTAAAGGGGCGGCCGGAGAATTGATAAAAAAAAAATATGAGCAAAACAAAATTTTTGACAGGTGGTGGGGGGAGAGGTGTGGTGGTGAGTTATTTAAAAATAGTTTTAAAATGAGCAATTTTTTTTTTTACGAGGGGTGAGGGGCTAGTTGGAGGGGCGGTATGAAAGTTGTTAAAAAATAATTTTAGTATGAGCAAAAAAAATTTGACGGGAGAGGGGAGGTGGGGGTGTAGTGGGGGTAGGGGTGGTGGTGGGGGGGGTGGGAGGTGTTGGTGGGTGGTGATGGAGTTTGGGGGTGATAGTGTTAATAAGCATTTTTCGAAAATGTTTTGAGTAGGAGAACTTCGGAATTCAATTTCCTTAGGAATCAAGCCTATTTTTCATTTATCGAAAAATCTTTTCTGATGACTTTATTTTTCGATGGTTACCAAACATCGAAAAATGAAGAAAATATTTTCCCCAAAACAAACGGAGCCTTAAATAATTAAGATTGTCTTGAAAAGACTATTAATTTTAAGTTAGAAATGGGTATATTAACAAAGGCAATAGGCGGAAAGAAACAGAAAGAAATGAAATGGGTTCAAATCCATCCATCAACATTAATTATTTATTTAAATAAATAAACATCATAATTTAATTTTCATCAATTTATATCAAAGTTCAGTCAATTTGATCAAAATAGTCAATATAAATTTTATTACAAAGGAATACCAATAAAAAATATTATAATATTATTATGTTCATCACAAATAAAACATTTAGATAATTTGACACATAATATTTTTTGAGTATAAGACTATTTGCTTGTGAATAAACGAAAAGAAAGTGAGTAAAAATAGATTATTTCTTTATCTACATGAATTACAACAAGTAAACTATGCTACAAACTCAAAGTGTAAATGCAAAGTTTTAGAATTGACTTCAATTATATATAAAATGTTATTTTAGTTAGTTATTGTGCTATCAATTGAGAAATATTATAAAAATATAATTTAATTATAATAATAATGACATATATGGCAGTGATGATTTTACTTTACTATACAATCATTGATATTATTTAAATATTATTTTGAGCGGTGTGTTGAAATTTTGATTAAATTCAGAAATATATGGATTGTAATTATCAAACAAAATGTAAATATTAAAAATCAGCAACTTAATGATTTCAGCTACATTTTTAGCTCTATTTTTTCGGAACTTAATTTTCAATTTTACTAAACAAGGTCAGTGGCGGATTCAGATTTTTTTTTATTGTTTGCCAGAAAAATGTTTCGTAAAATCTAGGGAGAAACGCATTTCTCCATGAGTTATGGAGAAACGGGTTACGGGTATCCAGAACCTTTTGAAAGGATATTCAGAAACTTTTTGTATTGGCCATGACCTTGTCCCATGATTACTTCTGGATATCAGTCTCAAAGGTTCTGGATATCCAGAACCCTTTGAAAGGATATCCAGAACCTTTTGAAAGGATATCCAGAAATTTTGTACTGGTCATGACCTTGGCCCATGGTTACTTCTGGATATCAGTCTCAAAGGTTCTGGATATCCAGAACCCTTTGAAAGGATATCCAGAACCTTTGTAAGTGATATCCAGAAATTTAGAATTGGCTTCTGGATATAAGTTTTAAGGCTTCTGGATATCCATATTCAATGTTCTGGATATCCAGAACCTTGTGAAAGTGATATCCAGAATCAGAAATTTGGTCTTGGCCTTGGATTTGGTCTCAAATCTTTTTTCTGGATATCCGTTCCAAAGCTTCTGAATATCAATTCCAAAGCTTCTGGATATCCAGAAACCCGTTTCTCCATAACTTATGGAGAAACGCATTTCTCCCTAGACCTACTCAAAATGTTTTGCCTAATGATATCATTCAAACCATTTTTTTCTTTGATACGTATAATGTTCAATTTATAATTAGCTAAAACAAATTGAATTTTATTATGTTACTTCCTTCGTCCCACTTCAAGGGTCCTATTTTCCCTTTTGATCCGTCAAATTTCAAGAGTCCCTTCCATAAATGACAAGTTTTATACCCTTATAATTTAAATATATTTACAAAAAAATCATTCATTATACCCTTATAATGTTAACATATTTACAAAAAAAAAAAAAAACAATCATTAACTACTATTTCCTACCCCACATTTAACTTTTACATTCTCTCTCCTCTAATCATCTATCCACTTACAAAAAAATTAATCATTAACTATTATTCCCTACCCCACATTTAACTTTTACATTCTCTCTCCTCTAATCTTCTACCCACTTACAATTTTTTATTTATTTTTAAAAAAAAATTCTTAAAAATCGTGAAATCCAACCCCAGGACCCTTGGTCTGGGACGGAGGGAGTACTATATATTTGATGAGGGTCTTGGATCCGCCCTAACAGGGTCTTAGACTATCCCCATCAGTGACCCCGACCCAATCAAATCTCAAATAAAATATTAATTTCTCTCACTTCCATATACACACTCTCAACCTTATGTAATTTATACTCCCATCAGTGACCTCGACCCAACCCAACCCAACCTTTTAAAAATAAAATATTTATTTTTTCTTTACTTCAACTTACCTTAAATACTTATCATTTTATTTTTTAAAATAATGTATTAGTAATAATATTTCTAAAATTACCCGTACAATTATTAAAAATAATTATCCATACAATTATAAAAAATATAAATTTTGATATATTTTTTATTTTATTATTTTATATAATTATATAAAATATATTAGTTTTAAATATATATTTATATAAATACATGTCACCCAATCATTGGGTGACATGTGTCCCATTTTGGTGACCCAACCTAGGTTGGCTGGCTGTCCGGAGTCATGAATTTTGGTGACTTTTGACGACTTTTTCCTTTTTTTTTTTAACCCATGGTAACCCTCTCAAGAGAGTCACCAATGAGAGTTGTCTTAGTCAGTATTTAGAGTGTTCATAAAGTAGGATTTTATTTATTTACCTTTTTTTTTTGGTGTTATGCCCTAGGCCATTGATAATTATGACTGATCATCAATAGCGTTATGTAATCGTCTTTACCATTTAGTATAGAGAAAGTTTATTTGGTTTATTATATGTTTATATGTTTATTATATTGAAATGCGTCCCTAGTTATTGTGAATAACTAGTATAAGTTGATAATGGATAATCATGGAGTTGATTATATGCATGTGATGCACATTACACTTGTGGATACTTGCTAGAGAACAAGTATTGAACATGACCTACAGATGAGATTTATGACATGGTCAATAGTCATATGTGTCATGATTAAATCTCATGATAGTCGTGTCATTGAAATCCTTCGTACCTGAGATTATCATCGTCTTTCACATGATGAACATTGTGTTTAATATAGTCTAACATTGTCTTTAACCGGATAGCAATAAGGGCAATGTTAGCACGATTGGATTCTTGTAGGAAAGAATGATAAGTCAAGACGGGATTTGTCCCTCTCTGTTTGAGAGAGATGTTTGCTTGGGCCCCTCGATGAATAGTGTTGATAAAATGTATGGCCATACTCAAGAGATTTGATAGAGATCAAATGCACTTAGATTATCAACATATTCGGGATCGAGAAAGCATTGAACGGTATGAGTTGACATGGACCATGACTCATGTTCGATTTGACATCGTAGACAAAGGGATTGTGACATTTGATCTAACGGGAAAATCAAGCTTTGATGTTATATTAACTGGGTGGATATAATGGTTTGCTAGAAACCACTTATATCTTGTGATGTCGATGTTTCAAATCACTACCTATAATTCTTATTTGGGTCACACACAAAGAGCGAATTTGATTCTGGCTGAATATTGGGAATTGGAGTTTTGGCTTGGTATGTGGTGCGGCATACTTAGCCATGAGGGAGGCACGACTCGTGCCAGGAATCACGACTCGTGACATAAATTAGTACAACTGTATTTTTTGTCACGACTCGTGGAACGAGTGCTTTTGGCTTGGTCACGCCTCGTGCTCTCAGGCACGACTCGTGCCCTTGATCAGCACACGTGACTTTCCTGGCTCGGCTCGTGGCGCGACAACTTCAGCCATTGACATGACTCGTAGCGCGACACTCTTAGCCAGTCCGTACGTGTTTTCCTTGGCTGGGAAGGTTTTGGTTTAACAAGGATTCCTACCCTAATTGTTAGGGGATTTATATATGATATAAATACTATCCTTTTGCAGCCATAAAACCTAGTCCATAACTTGTTATTTTAGGGTTTACGAAACACTAAAATAGAGATCTAGATTATGAATCAAAGATCAAAAACACTTCAAGTAAATTCCATATTAGCCATTGATTATTGAAAGGTATTTCAATAATCGGAAGGATCATCTAGAAATCCAACAAGAAGTGTTCTTGGTTCGTTCGCGTGTGGATCACCATTAGACGGAGGTTACTTTATCTCCTAAAACTTGAAGACCTCCATTGTTGATTCATCACCAAGGTAGAACAAGGAAGAAGAAGATCCAAGTTTCATCAACGGTTCAAAGATTCAATTTTTGTTCATCGATTCAAATAAGATTTAAATCCAAGATCCGTTTTCGAAAGATCAACATAATCGCATTAAGGTATGTAAATTCTATTTCATGGCTTTTACCTCTTCATGTTAGACGGATTAAAGGGCTAGGGTTTTGATTGTTATTTTTAAGTCTTTTGCTGCGTTTGTAATCCCAAAACCCAATATTTTTGTGTTGTTGTTGTTGTTAATTTGGTGAGAAATGGGTAGTATAAGAATTGGGTATGGTAATTTGGCTGCAGTTTCGGTACATATAATCATGTGTGGCTGAAATTAAAATGACCAATCCAATAAAATATGTAATGTATGTTTACAATTTATTTTTCATACAATGCAATGTGCTCATTAACGACAATATGAATAACATATTTTTGTATTCGTTATCAAATAATGCAACAATTTTTTTTTACTTACAGTGTCAAAATATTAAAGGAGTTAATGACGTGGTATTCCCACGTCAACACCACATCATCAAAATCACAATCAATGATTACGTATAGCTGACATGACAATAGCATAGGAGTGCCACGTGAGCCGGTTCGTTAGTTTTTTTAACTTCGTTTATTTCATTATTTAATAACAAATATAAAAGTATGTTAACTATATATATCATTAATGAGTACATTGTATTATTTAAAAACTAAAGAAAAATATATTGAATATTTTAGTAATTATTCTGAAATTAAATTGGTTTGAAGAGGTAAATAGACCTATAAGTTGATTTCGTGAAACAAAATGATAAATAAGTACTTTCCCCTTCCTATAATTGTCCTATCTTTTTATTGGACTGTCTCAAAATAAGTATCGTATTGTTTTTAAAAATAGTAAAAATTTACTTAAGTATTTAGTTGGGACTAGTCTAACTTTATCGGGTTTGATCCATTCAGAACTTTGGGATGGTCATGTCGTACGACTGCCTACGTATTTCTATCGGATAATCAGGCCAAACGTAGTTCGACTTTAAAAGCACTCGAAAAGGTCATTTCAGGTATTTTTAAAATCAATTTTTGCAAGTAAAAGTAAATTCATACTGAGGAATCAATGCTTTGACCCAATTCTGAAAATACCCGATTGTTGATGATGTCCAACGAATCGAACCCTGTAAGTGTTGAGGACGCTTGATGTACCCAAACCCTGTAGATGTTGATGATGCCTGATCTATACGAACCTTATAGATGTTGATGACGTTCGTTGTACGCGAACCCTGTAGATTTTTTAAGCCGCTCGTTGTACTCGAACCCTGTAGTTGTTGATGATGTCTTTCGTATGCGAACCATGTAGATTGTTGATGACGTTTGATGTACTTGAACCCTGTAGATTGTTGATGATGCTCGATGTACTTAAACCCTGTAGTTGTTGATGACACCCGGTGTACCCGAACCCTATAGATTGTTGGTGACACTCGATGTACTCGAAGTCTGTAGATTGTTGGTGAAGCTCAATATACTCGAACCCTGTAGTTGATTATTCGGCGGACCAAATCCTGTAAATGATGATTCGTCAGACCAAATCTTGTAATTGATGATTCGTAGGACTAATTCCTGTAAATGCATGTACATGTGCAAATAAAGACTCCAAGTAGAATTTTTTTTTCTTCAGATTTTAGTCATTTAGTTTTGACTTGCGTGGTGGTGCCCTCGTCTGTTTGTGGAATGACCAATTTGATCGATGTTGGTCATTTTTGGGTAATGAATTTGTGCATGATCATATGTATGGACGTTTGTATGGGTGTATATTTGAGATTTATGAATATATGTACAGGTTTCTAGGTTTGAAACTTGGTTTGACAAGTTGGGACCAAATCAGTTTTTCTGCAGAATTGTTGCTGATCAGTGAGGTTGCCTCATGAGAGATGGCTTGGCTCATATGAGAGCACTATACTGTTTTTTATAGGTTTTTGACGATTAACCTTGTGTAAGAACATCTAGGTCTGCTTCTCCATTTTAGATCTTCAGGTTTTGAGAAAAACCTTTTGAGTCAAGTCGTATTTTCGAGGGAGAATGCGATGACTATCGATTTGACAACTATTCGGAGACCTCATACTACGTCGCTGGCTCTAAGCATGATTGTCTAAGGATATATTCTGCATGAAGCCCCAAGAATAATGTATATTGTAGACGACTTTTTTGAACATGCTTGTGAGGCTATTTGATTTTAAGAAGGCTGAATGACTTCGTGAACAGGTTTGCGAGGCTCTTCAATTCGAAGAATGCTCTCCATTTGTCTTTGATTTTTTTTATTTGTAATGCACCCTGATTTTCGCCTATACCGTCCTTTCAGATTTTCAATATATCGGGTATCTCTTTGGCGTTTTTAAACGTATGTTAACTCAAGAGGACTCGGTGGGGAAAATCTCATTGGGGAGAGAAATGATTATTTAGATTCTTGATGGGGAGTGATGAATTAAACTTAGGTTTTATTCGAGGGGAGACGGACCCTATTTTTAAAAAAGTTGATCCAAGCATCGACTAATTGGAGATTGACATTTCTGTATTAAATCCTTAGTACGTGAGACTATGAAGTGGAGAAGGTAGCCCCTATTGTAAATTTGCTTGAAGAGTTTGTATGACTAAGAGATTGACTTGGGGAAGGAAAGGATGGAAAGCCCCTAACCTCGATGCTTGGATTCAAGAGTGTATGGGAATGGGTAAGAGAAAGCTCCCCAAACTCAAAAAGGAACGCTACATGGCTCAAGAATTTAGAAAAAATGTTTAAACATTAATTTTCATCGCTGAAATTAATTTATTAATTAACTTTTATTTCAGCGACGGAAATTTCCGCCGCTATATTAATCAATTTTAATTTTAATTTAATTTAATTTTTATTTTCACCGGCGGATATTTCCGTCGCTGGAATAAAAATTAATTAAAATAAATTAATTACAGCGACGAAATTTTTCATCGCTAAATTAATTTATTTTAATTAATTTTTATTTTCACCGGCGAAAATTTCCGTCGCTGGAATAAAAATTAATTAAATTAAATTAATTTCAGCGGCGGAAATATCCGTCGCTGTAATTAATTTATTTTAATTAATTTTTATTCCAGCGACGGAAATTTCTGTCGCTGAAATTAATTTAATTTAATTAATTTTTATTACAGCGACGGAAATTTCCGTCGCTGAAATGAAAATTTAATTAAATTAAATTGATTTAACGGCGGAAATTTCCGTTGATGTCGCAAGTAAATCACCGACGAAATTAATTGTCGGTAAAATCAAAATATACCTGGCGGAATTTGAGCCGTTCTGAGATCGGCAGGACAATAGCGGCGGACCACCGACGGACTTTTTCCGTCGGTGTTTAATTTTAGCGACGGAAATTTTCGTCGCTAAAACCTATTTTTCTGGTAGTGTTTTACCTTTAGTGAACCCTGCATAATCTAGAAATTTCTTGGCGATTTTAAAGAAGATAGTTAATCACCAATACAACCTAGGGCTAAATATTTTTCTTCGTGGATAATGTGAATTGGTGTTGAAAGTCTCCTTCTTTTGCATTGGCATTCGAGCTTTATTGTAATAGGAGATGATGTTGAGAGACCTTCTTTGTGTTCATTGTAGTGAGTCGAAGCTCCTTCTTTCTTGAAGGGAGATGAAATCTTGAGAGTTTTTTTTTTTTGTACTCTCAAAGCTTTTGAATTGAGTAGCCTCACTCTTCTAGGAATTGATGTCGACAGTAACGCCTTTGCTATTCTTCCTTTGCTGATCCTTGACTTTCAACAGGAGGGATGATGTTTAGCCCTTAGGCCTTCTAATAATAGCTTTCATTCTCAAGCTCGTTTAGATATTATGGCTTAAGAATTGACATTCATGAGGTAGAACAACTTTAGGGAAGTGTATAGAAATAAAGAATGACTTTCATTGATAAAGAAATTTAAAACAAACTCCAAAGTTTAGTTGACACAAACTAGAAGGAGGGAGGAGATGGAATAAAAAGACAGAAAAACTCTTTTTAGTTCATACTTAAAAAATTTAAACTAATCTATTTCAAAGGAGAAAGGGAGAGGATAGTTGTAGCTCCAAAGTGATAGGTCTTGATTTCTTCTTGTAGGCTTCATCTTCATGATATCTTCTAAGGGAGAGGGTTGGTGACCACCTTGGGAAATCCTATTTCTTTCTTTTCAATGAGGTCTTGGATGAGGACCTTCAAATTGTGGCAAGAGTTGGCGTCGTGGCCGGTGGTGTTGTGGAACTTACAAAAGAGATGATGAGCATGGTTAACACTCACATCTTTTAGAGGACCACTGTGAGGACCCCGACCCGGAACCTACACGTGTCCCGAGTTGGTGCGTCCCCAAACTAACCCAAAAACACTAAACTTTTAAAACTTTACTTTGACTTTCAAACATAAGCATTAATAATATAACATTTCAAAAGAACTCCACTCAACTCCACATCGGAGGAGGAGATAACTAACTTTGAAAACAATCAACTGTTTAGTTACAAAAGATTTAAGGTTATGACGTAGAGTTTAAGATTTATAATTACAAACTCCAAGAATGGAATTACCAAAATACAATTTATACGTCACCCTAAACATACCCTGACAATACCCCAAAAGATTACTCCAAACTCCTCTCCGTCCTTACTTGGGCGGTCCTCCCGTCTCTGGATCTAAAACAAGAAAGGGAGAGGGGTGAGAATAAATCTCAAAGAAGCTATTATGGATGCAAAGCAATATGCCAAATAAATGCAACATATAACAAGTCACTCATAACACATTGGGAAAGCTATAAACACATTCCATTACCTTGGTTTACCTTTTCCCGTCTGAACAGTAGTCGTACAACATTGGGTATAATAATACTCCAATTACAGTGAGCTGCTTAAGCAATACTCACGTCTTATAAGACCCGTTTTTCAGGGAACCATATAAGACAGTAGCAACTCTGTAAGGCTTTTGGCTCAATACAGACGCTATAACCCCAACCTGTGGCCACAGGAGGGGACGGTCACAAATATAACATAATCCGATCACATTAGGTCACACTTCCATAATTGATCGTATTCTGTTATACCCCCAACGTCAGCTGACTCACACATAATCAAGCACATAATAGATACTTGAATAAAATCCACAAAAAGGGATAACAACATATCAACATGGTAAACTATACTCATGTCCAACCAATATCATAGTGCAACATTTATTCAATACACTATGCAATAGAAACAATGTATATGAACTCAATGTAAGGCAAGGAAGTAGCATAAATCCATCCTACAAGGTCATTATACAATACTACATAGCCTCTTGAAAGGTCTAAGGGGAATCTACCAAGTTGGGATCATAATTGTTTAGTTACTAAACTAGTTTATCTAACGTTTTCCAAGCAATAATTAAGGTACTTCCACTATTCCATTTTGATCACTTAGAATGTCATTGTGAAGCCAAAGTATTCTACTTTAATCTATGTTAAAGAGATTACATTTTGGTTCGAGTTTGATTAGGTTTGAACAGCTTCAAAATTGATGTGAGAAACCGCCGCAGAGCACGACTCGTGCCCAGCAGCACGACTCGTGCTCAATCCCTTAAGTCACTCAGAACGATTGGACCTCCTAGGTACGACTCGTGCTCACGACTTGGCCAAGGGCACGACTCGTGCCAAGGGGCACGACTCGTGCCTCGGCCCAGATCAGTTTTTCAACAATGGTAACCTAAGTTTCCAATTCCTTCTTACCAAACTTAAGCTCAAAAACACCCATGACACTTAATCATTCCAAGTCCCATAAAGCAAGTAAATTCAACCCAAGAAATCCTAGATCATTCATTTCTACCCATTTCAAACCCATTTCAAACCCTTTTTACAAAATCTTCCATGAACCCTAACTTCAAGAATTTCATTTTTAATCATTCAACTCCCAATAGGTTTCCTAAGCAAGAATCAACATTTCAAGAACAAGAACAACAAGAGATATTCATGAACATTCATGAGAAAAGAAGTCATAACAACTTACTTGGATTTTAGAAGGAAATGTGAATCTTTCTAGTTAGATGAGTTCCCCAAGATGCTCAATCTTCAAATGTGCTCCTAGACTTGGTTTTTGGTGAAGAATATCTTGACTTCAAAGCTTGGCAAAGAGGGCTCTAATGGAGGTTTCTTCTATGCTTTCTCTAGGATGATTTTGGATGAATGAAGGAGAAGGAGGGAGAAGGGAGTAAGAGAAGTGAGGGAGGGGAAACACTTGGCAAGGGAGGAAGGGTTCTACAAAATGGCCCCCCATGGGAAAAAATAGCAAGGCTTTCACCCAAATCATTTTTAAATTAAAAATAAATCTTATCCCATTAATTATCCTACTCAATTAACCTCCCCACATTATTTATCATTTTATTAATTTTCCAATTTTATTATTTCCACAAGTTTCTTTATTAAATGACCAATAAATTCTTATAAGATCCCAAATTTACTTTTCACCCAATTTATCTAAATTTAAGAATTTAAAGGACATAATTGAACACATAAAGCTAGCATGAATATTAAAAGCATATAATTAAATATTAAAATGAGTGCCTAGGGTTGGGGTCGTCACACTCACTCCCCCTTAAAGAAAATTCGACCCGAATTTTAAAAAGGAAACTTACTTGAATTTTCAAACAACCACGGGTATTTCGCTCTCATCTCCGACTCTAGCTCCCACGTCGCTTCCTCAACTGTGTGGTTCTTCCAAAGGACTTTTACTATCGGAATACTCTTGGTTCTCAACTCTTTAACTTGGAATTCTAAGACTCTTAATGGCTCTTCAACATACGACATGTCCGCTTGGACATCATCGGGAGGAGAGCTCAAAACATGGGAGGGATCATGACAATACTTCCTAAGCATAGAAACGTGGAAAACGTCATGAAGTAAAGAAAAAGACGGAGGCAACGCTAACCGATAAGCCAAATCCCCAATCTTCTCTAGAATTTCAAACGGACCAACGAACCTCGGAGACAATTTACCCTTATTACCAAACCTCTTGATTCCCGTCCTCGGAGAGACCTTCAAGAACACAAAGTCACCAACCCGAAATGATAAATCCCGCCTTCTATTGTCGGCGTAGCTTTTCTGTCGACTCTGAGCTGTCTTCAATCTATCCCGAATCACTTTGATCTTCTCCGTAGAATCTCGAACCAAATCCGGGCCCCAAAGTCTCGCTTCACCAACCTCGTCCCAACACATCGGAGATCGACACTTCCTACCATACAACGCCTCATACGGAGCCATCTCGATACTTGACTGATAACTATTGTTGTACGCAAACTCCACTAAAGGTAAATGATCCTCCCAAGACAATTGGAAATCCATCACACAAGCTCGTAACATATCCTCAAGTATCTGAATAGTTCTCTCTGACTGACCATCGGTTTGAGGATGAAACGCGGTACTAAAACACAACTTAGAACCCAAGGCTTCATGCAATGCTCTCCAAAATCTAGATGTAAACCTCGGATCTCTATCGGACACAATACTAACCGAACCCCGTGAAGTCTCACAATCTCCTTCAAATACAACCGGGCTAACTTCTCTAACGAAAACTTAGTTGACACCGGAAGAAAATGAGCCGACTTTGTCAACCGATCCACAATAACCCATATAGCATCCATCTTCTTCACGGTGAGAGGCAAACCCGAAACAAAATCCATCGAAATTCCTTCCCATTTCCATTCCGGAATATCCAATGGTTGAAGTAGTCCCGCCGGTCTTTGATGTTCTGCCTTAATCTGTTGACACGTCAAACACTTAGATACATAATCCGCTATTTCCCTTTTCATTCCATTCCACCAATATCCACGCTTCAAGTCTTGATACATTTTGGTACTCCCCGGATGAATCGCAAACTTGGACTTATGGCCATCCTCTAAAACACGCTTCTTGATTTCCGGCGATGACGGAACGCAAATTCTCCTCGAAAGTTAAAATCCCATCTCGATTCAAAGCAAAATCCCCGACTTTCCCATCTTGCACTTGATCACAAATTTTCTTCAATTCCGGATCTTCTTGTTGAGCTTCCTTCAAATCACCATACAATGTCGGAACGGCTCGAACATTCGCAACTATCACTTCACTCTTCAACTCCCGAGAACTCAAGGCTGTCACATACGCCTTTCGGCTAATCGCATCGGCCACCACATTGGCCTTCCCCGGATGATAGGATATGACACAATCAAAATCCTTCAAAAACTCTAACCATCTTCTTTGCCTGTTGTTCAACTCCTTTTGGGTAAATAGGTACTTCAAACTCTTATGATCGGTGAAAATCTCGAATTTCGCTCCGTAAAGATAATGCTTCCACTTATGCAACGCAAATACAATCGCCGCCAATTCCATATCATGAGTGGGGTAATTCTGTTCCGCCGGTGATAACTTCCTAGAGGCATACGCAATAACCTTCCCATTTTGCATGAGGACACAACCCAAACCCGCCTTCGAGGCATCACTAAAGATCACGAAATTCTCACAACCATCCGGAAGGGTAAGAACCGGAGCCGTCGTCAACCTCTTCTCCAATTCATTAAAACTTTCCTCACACTTGGAATCCCATACAAACGATACATCCTTCCGAGTCAACCTCGTCAACGGAGTAGCAATCCGAGAAAACCCCTCAATGAACCTCCGATAGTATCCCGCCAACCCAAGAAAACTACGGACCTCGGTCACAGTCGAAGGTTGCTTCCAATTAACCACGGCTTCAATCTTCGAAGGATCCACGGAAATCCCCGAACTCGACACAACATGCCCCAAGAAAGAAATCTGCTCAAGCCAAAACTCGCACTTACTGAACTTAGCATACAATCGCTTTCTCACGAAGAACGGACAAGACAATCCTCAAATGATTCTCATGCTCTTCCCGGGACTTAGAATACACAAGAATATCATCAATAAAGACCACCACAAAACTATCGAGATAAGGCTTGAAGACACGGTTCATCATATCCATAAACACGGCCGGAGCATTAGTCAACCCAAACGGCATCACCACAAACTCATAATGACCATATCTAGTACGGAAAGCTGTCTTAGCAACATCATCCGGCCTAATCTTCAACTGATGGTATCCGCTTCTCAAATCAAGCTTTGAGTAGATAACGGAACCTTGGAGTTGGTCAAACAAATCATCTATATGCGGAAGAGGATATTTATTCTTAATGGTGGCTTGGTTCAACAAACGATAGTCAATACACAATCGTAAGGTACCATCCTTCTTCCTAACAAACAAGACCGGTGCTCCCCACGGAGACACACTAGGACGAATAAAACCTCGGTCTAACAATTCTTGCAATTGGACCTTCAACTCTTTTAACTCGGCCGGAGCCATTCTATAGGGTGCTTTAGAGATAGGAGCGGTATCGGGTACTAAGTCAATACAAAACTCTATCTCACGATCCGGAGGCATAGAGTACTCACTAGAAAACACGTCACTAAACTCATTCACTACCGGAACATGAGCTAACTCGGGAGACTTCTTATTGGAATCTACCACATAAGCTAAGTAACCCGTACACCCCTTAGATAGCATCTTTCTAGCTTTTAAGGCAGAAATAACATGTAACCCGAACATAGATTTATCGGCATCAAATATAAATGTAGGCACATCAGGCATAGCAAATGAGACTCGCTTCCTACGACAGTCTACCAAAGCATGGCACTGACTCAACCAATCCATACCAAGGATCACATCAAAATCACGGATTGGTAACTCGACCAAATCCACCGGCAATACATGCCCACATATAGTCACATCACATCCACGATATATCAAAGAAGATTCAAGGCTCTCTCCCATAGGAGTAGAGACCTCTAACACATAAGGCATAGATTCTGTGCAAGATATGCAATGAGAATGCAAAATGAGACGCCACAAATGAATGGGAAGACCTGGGATCTATAAGAATGCGGGCCTTAACTCCCGAGACAGGAACTATACCTCTAATGACGGCATTAGGATCGCCCTCTCCTCGACCCAAAGCAAACACACGACCTTGGACTTTATCCTTAGGTTTCCCATCAACATCTCTCTTCACACCACTACCTTGACCCCGAATCCGGTACCCGTCGCTTGCTTATTCTCGTAACTTGGGACAATTCCTCCCGAAATGGCCCGGCGATCCACACTCCAAACACTTGCCTTGTTTGCTCCAACATTTGTCTTCGGAATGCCCTATCCTCTTGCAAAACCCACATGTTGTCCCAAACCGACCGGAAGTCGCACGATTTGCCTGAGCCGCCACATGACCTCCTCGATTCGCTCCCGGGTGAAAGTCCTCGGCCGCACTCTATTCTCGCCCGATCCTTGACCCTGAAATCTGTTCCTGTTTCCTCCTTCATTCTTACCACGATGCTCCTCTATGTCGTTCTCAATCCGGTACGCCATATTCACTGCTGCTTGGAAATTGGCGAAGCATGCGTCAACAATCGCTTCCGAAACTCAACTCTTAAACCTTTCACAAACCGGTAAACTCGCCTCTCCTCATCCGGCACCAAATGGGGACAATATCGGGCCAACTACGTGAACTTCCAATACTGCGCTATCGTCATGGTCCACTTGCTCTAGCTTCGTGAACTCGCCTTCTTTCTTGTCTCTAGTAACCATCGGCACAAAATGATCTCGGAACTTGAGCGTGAAGTTCTCCCACGTCTGCGGTGTCAAATCTCGGTCCCAACCATCCTTTACCACTTGCCACCAATGCTCCGCTGGTCCTTCCAATTTGAAAACGGCGCATCCCACTTTCTCCGCATCCGTACTCTCCATAGCCGCGAAAATCTTGTTCATAGCCTCGAAGCCACCTCTCAGCCTTCACCGGATCCGGATCTCCGTTGAAGCTAGGAGGAGACATCTTCACGAACTTCTCCAAACCATGTTGCCCTTGTTTGCCTAGATTCCGATTCAAATTCGATTCTCGAGTTGCCATATGCTTTGAAGGAACCCTCGGAACATGTCCATCATCTCGGCGTTCGGATTACCAACACCACCCAAACCCGTATTCGGATCACCTTCATTTCCCGCCATTACAACAAACTCCCTGCATTAAACACTCGACGTCGCATTACACACTCTCACTCAGCTAGACTCTACCCAAGAATTCTAACCGAGCTCTGATACCAACTGTGAGGACCCCGACCCGGAACCTACACGTGTCCCGAGTTGGTGCGTCCCCAAACTAACCCAAAAACACTAAACTTTTAAAACTTTACTTTGACTTTCAAACATAAGCATTAATAATATAACATTTCAAAAGAACTCCACTCAACTCCACATCGGAGGAGGAGATAACTAACTTTGAAAACAATCAACTGTTTAGTTACAAAAGATTTAAGGTTATGACGTAGAGTTTAAGATTTATAATTACAAACTCCAAGAATGGAATTACCAAAATACAATTTATACGTCACCCTAAACATACCCTGACAATACCCCAAAAGATTACTCCAAACTCCTCTCCGTCCTTACTTGGGCGGTCCTCCTGTCTCGGGATCTAAAACAGTAAAGGGAGAGGGGTGAGAATAAATCTCAGCAAGCTATTATGGATGCAGCAATATGCCAAATAAATGCAACATATAACAAGTCACTCATAACACATTGGGAAAGCTATAAACACATTCCATTACCTTGGTTTACCTTTTCCCGTCTGAACAGTAGTCGTACAACATTGGGTATAATAATACTCCAATTACAGTGAGCTGCTTAAGCAATACTCACGTCTTATAAGACCCGTTTTTCAGGGAACCATATAAGACAGTAGCAACTCTGTAAGGCTTTTGGCTCAATACAGACGCTATAACCCCAACCCGTGGCCACAGGAGGGACGGTCACAGATATAACATAATCCGATCACATTAGGTCACACTTCCATAATTGATCGTATTCTGTTATACCCCCAACGTCAGCTGACTCACACATAATCAAGCACATAATAGATACTTGAATAAAATCCACAAAAAGGGATAACAACATATCAACATGGTAAACTATACTCATGTCCAACCAATATCATAGTGCAACATTTATTCAATACACTATGCAATAGAAACAATGTATATGAACTCAATGTAAGGCAAGGAAGTAGCATAAATCCATCCTACAAGGTCATTATACAATACTACATAGCCTCTTGAAAGGTCTAAGGGGAATCTACCAAGTTGGGATCATAATTGTTTAGTTACTAAACTAGTTTATCTAACGTTTTCCAAGCAATAATTAAGGTACTTCCACTATTCCATTTTGATCACTTAGAATGTCATTGTGAAGCCAAAGTATTCTACTTTAATCTATGTTAAAGAGATTACATTTTGGTTCGAGTTTGATTAGGTTTGAACAGCTTCAAAATTGATGTGAGAAACCAGTTCAGAGCACGACTCGTGCCCCAGAGCACGACTCGTGCTCAATCCCTTAAGTCACTCAGAACGATTGGACCTCCTAGGTACGACTCGTGCTCACGACTTGGCCAAGGGCACGACTCGTGCCAAGGGGCACGACTCGTGCCTCGGCCCAGATCAGTTTTTCAACAATGGTAACCTAAGTTTCCAATTCCTTCTTACCAAACTTAAGCTCAAAAACACCCATGACACTTAATCATTCCAAGTCCCATAAAGCAAGTAAATTCAACCCAAGAAATCCTAGATCATTCATTTCTACCCATTTCAAACCCATTTCAAACCCTTTTTACAAAATCTTCCATGAACCCTAACTTCAAGAATTTCATTTTTAATCATTCAACTCCCAATAGGTTTCCTAAGCAAGAATCAACATTTCAAGAACAAGAACAACAAGAGATATTCATGAACATTCATGAGAAAAGAAGTCATAACAACTTACTTGGATTTTAGAAGGAAATGTGAATCTTTCTAGTTAGATGAGTTCCCCAAGATGCTCAATCTTCAAATGTGCTCCTAGACTTGGTTTTTGGTGAAGAATATCTTGACTTCAAAGCTTGGCAAAGAGGGCTCTAATGGAGGTTTCTTCTATGCTTTCTCTAGGATGATTTTGGATGAATGAAGGAGAAGGAGGGAGAAGGGAGTAAGAGAAGTGAGGGAGGGGAAACACTTGGCAAGGGAGGAAGGGTTCTACAAAATGGCCCCCCATGGGAAAAAATAGCAAGGCTTTCACCCAAATCATTTTTAAATTAAAAATAAATCTTATCCCATTAATTATCCTACTCAATTAACCTCCCCACATTATTTATCATTTTATTAATTTTCCAATTTTATTATTTCCACAAGTTTCTTTATTAAATGACCAATAAATTCTTATAAGATCCCAAATTTACTTTTCACCCAATTTATCTAAATTTAAGAATTTAAAGGACATAATTGAACACATAAAGCTAGCATGAATATTAAAAGCATATAATTAAATATTAAAATGAGTGCCTAGGGTTGGGGTCGTCACAACCACCTTTCCTTGTTTTGATCTTTCCTTCTTCCACGAGGATGTCAATGAGACCTTCTTGAGTAATTCCCTCAAGTTTGTCATAGTGTCTCTTCTTCTTTTCAGGAGGGGAACATCATAATATTTGTCGGCATTGGGACGACTAAATGCAATAGCATTGACTGAGGCGTCCTTGCTTGTAGTGGTTTTGCTGTAGCAAAAAATACTCTCTTTTTTTGTTCTTGAGGAAGTCATTAATCCCAATTTCGGATTTATGGAGTTCATTGAAAATAGGAAAGTAGTTATCGACGAGATTTTCTTGAAATTCATCATGGAGGCATTGCAAAAAAATGTGGATTTGTTCCATCGGAGTAGGTCTAAATAAATGTGGATTTGTTCCATGGGAATAGGTCTTTTAACAATTTCATTAAGTTTGGGTCTCCACCTCCTAGCAAAGTCAGCAAATGATTCATTTTAATATTGCTTGGTTTGTTTAAGATCCCTTCTATTAGGGCGGTAAGTAGAGTTGTACTCAAATTTCTCTTTGAAAAACTCGACATACCAATCAAGCCTAGTGGGGAGAGGGAGTGACATATACCAATCCCTTGTCACACCCTCCAAAATTTGAGGAAAGCCTTGGGTCAAAATTGTATCATCAATGCCCATTGGGAGCATAACCCAAGTATAGGTCTCAACATGAGATCGAGGACACGTGGTGCCATTAAACTTGCTACATATGGTGTCTTATACTTACGAGGAAGCTTAGAGATGGATTGTTGGAGAGCATTTAGGTCAAATAGAGTGAATGATCCCTTTGGAGCAACAAGGGAAACAAGCTTCTTCTCGAGATAGTTCATGGTCATATGACTATCCACATTCTTGGTTTCACGAATACTTTCTTTCTTGCTCTTTCGAGTCTTGGAGATGGGTGTCTCATCTTCGGAGGAGGAGGAGGATGAGGAGGAAGAGTAGTCTCGTCAGCTTTATTTCTTAGCTTCTTGTCTTTCTTAGCAAAGCAAAGGATGCCTAGCCGAGGATTTGTCATCCTTCTTCTTTTGCTCCTTAGCTTCTTTGACTTTCATTGCATGGAGTTCTGCGACTAAGCTTGCTATGTAAGCCGCTTGCTCATTTGAGGAACAAAGCCTCGGCATCAATGACATTTTCAGTGTTCGTTTTGCCGGACATTTTGTTGATATAGTTGCTTTAATATCGAACCTAGATGTGTAGCAACTGTGTTAAACCATGATCGAGTCCCAACAAGTCGGATGAATGAGGGTTATGAAGGCTTTGAGGTTTTGAACAAACGACACAAATCACACAAACAAAGAAGATGTCTCAAACGAGACAAGATCGTCCCGCGCGAGACAACACCACATAACACTTTTGATTTTTAAGTCCTATTCTTGGTTGGACGAAGGTAAATCCGTTGTAGGGTTTTACGCCCAAGTCTGGAACAATGGATTCGTCACCCTATAATGTGAGCCCCTTGTATTCCACTCCACAAAATGGACAATTTTGGGCGAAGGTCCCACATTCTCATCGTAATCCACCATTCAAACCCAAACCTAGCGATCTAGTGATTATTTTAGTTATTTGTAAAACAAAGTTATATGTGATGAACCTTGTGAAATATTATTTTTGCTTTAGGGACAAACCTTTTTAGGGACATTTCCTTGTTACTTTATATGGTACATTGCACATAACTTTATTTTGGTCAAATACATAAAATAGTAAGTCAAACCACCCGATCAAGGTCAATGAGTGTCTCTTTAGATCATGAAGCTTCTCTTTGAGATTTTCGATCTGAAGGGTAAAGGTCGCACCAAACCGTTTGGCCAACACTGCCCATGCCTTCGGAGTAGTGTCACTGAAGTTTAAATAGGACTGGTGTCACCATGACCTTGATCTACCCACAAACTAAATTTATGGCCGCCGTCCACAATTCATGTTGGGGATTGTCAGACCCATCAGCTAGTTTGGCAGCAGGAGCCTGGGGATCGATAGCGAATAGAATTTTGTGAGTTCGAAGCATGGTTTAGAATCAGATACTCCAATTAACATAATTGTCCTTAATCAAATACAGTGTTCTAAAAAGCGCTAGGCGGATGCTAGGCGGCGGAGTCGGGCCTAGCGCCTAGGGGCCTAGGCGGGGCCGAGAAATTAGACAAAATTTAAATATATTTCATAAATTTTATATATATATATATCCAAAAAATTATTTGTCAAAAATAACAAAAATTAGCCTTGGCCTGGCCTGGCCTGGCCTTGGCTCGGCCTTGGCCTTGGCCTTGCCTTGGCTCGGGCGGCCTTGGCCTTGGCTCGACCGGCCTTGGCCTTGGCTAGACGTGGCCGGTTGAACAAACCGGCGGTTAGCCGGTTGAAAACCGGCGGTTTCAAACCTTCAAATGCCCAACCGGAACCGAACCGCCTAACCGGCTCAACCGGTTACGGTTTAGGCGGTTCACGATTTTAACGGTTATCCGGTTAACCTCCGGTTTGACGGTTTGGATATGCTCGGCCGAGTCTTTGGTGTTGCTCGGCCGAGCAACCCTTTTAGGGTTTAGGGTTTTGAGGGTTGCTCGGCCGAGTCTTTGGTGCTGCTCGGTCGACAACCCTTTTAGGGTTTAGGGGTTGAGGGTTGCTCGGCCGAGTCTTTGGTGTTGCTCGGCCGAGCATATCATTTTTCAGTTAATTTTTTTAACGGTTTTTTGAAAAAAGTTAACTTTTATTTTTTTTCAATTTTTTTTTGGATATATAAGACTATTTTAAACTTAAGTTTACTAAATACATTTTTTACAAAAAGGTTTATAAAAAAGTTATGAATTTTTAAAGAAATGAAAGTTAACGGTTTTTTGAAAAAAGTTAACTTTTAATTTTTTTCAATTTTTTTTTTGGATAAATAAGACTATTTTAAACTTAAGTTATCTACATACATTTTTTGAAAAAAGGTTTATAAAAAAAGTTATGAATTTTGAAAGAAAGAAAACTTAACTTTTTTTAAAAGAAACAAGTATATAAAAGAAAAAAGGGACGGTACCCTTAAATTTTATTAATCAAAATAAAATTACAAAGAGGGGGACAACCAACCTTACCCTTTTATAAATAAGGGGGGACATTTAGGAGCATTTACCTCAACCTAACTATTACAATTAATTAAAATTAAATCTAATCTAAAGTCTCTAAACTAATCTAATTAAAATAAAAATTAATCTAAAACATCATTCATTCATCACTACTTTCCGTGGAGTCCTCGACATCGTATTGATATCTTGGATCCAATAGATCCTCATCATAAGGCATGTCTTGTTGCCTTTTTTCCGCTCTAACCCAATCGCCAAGTAAAAGTTGATGTTCTAAGTTTTCACTTGTTAGTTGAGAACGTCTTTCATCCAAAACATTTCCACCAACGCTAAATGCCGATTCAACCGCCACCGTTGAAGCGGGAGAGGCTAATACTTCTTTAGCAACTATGGAAAGTATAGGATAAATGTCTTTCCTTCTTGACCACCATTGTAAAACATCAAATTCATTTGAATTTGGATCTTGATTTAATTCAAAGTTTGTAGTGAAATAGGTTTCTAACTCCACGGGAAGGTTTGATGATGATGAAGATGAACCTCTAGAAGGACCATATTTTTTACTATACAAATTTGCAATAAAACTATATGGATCCCCACTAGTAAAACTTGGTTGAGAAGTAGAGGAATCATATTCATGTTGGCTTTGAGAAGTGTTTCCATATAAGGCATTATACTCATTAAAAAGGTTAATCAAATCATTTTTTGTGTCATTAACAATAATTGACGGAAGTTCATAAATACCGTCACCATCGGGATATAATTTCATATAATAATAAGTTATAATGGACTCTAAATCATCTAATTTAACTCGAGGATCTAATAACTTTGCAACCAAGAAAAGAGACGGAATAGTGTCAAAATATTTAAGCCACTTTTGTCTCATGTTAAAAATGCATTGTTTTAAAATAGGGCATTCTTTTAAATTGTCAAAAATAGTAACAATTGCAATACAATGCTCTAGCACTAAAACGGAAGTTGGATAATAAACTCCCGAAAAAAGTCAAAGTAGCGGTATTAAAAATCTTTAACAATTCACATAAATTAATGCATGCATTCCAATGATAAGTAAATAGAGGTTCATGATAGCCAATTGACATAAAAAATTGCGTTAGGAGATCTTTATAAGCAAAACCATCGCTTAACATTTTATAGGTGGAATTCCACCTAGTTGGAACATCGTAAGTAAAATATTTGTCCGGCACATTTTTACTTCTTAAAAACTTTATCCATTTTTTTGTATTAGAATTTTTTTTTGAAATAAATTGAAGAGCTCGTCTAATTGGCTTAACATTAGTTTCTAATGCATCTAAACCATCTCTAACACATAAATTAATTATATGACATAAACATCTAATATGAAAAAACTTACCCCCAAGTGAGGGTTGACAAACGGTAATTAAATCGGGCAAACTAGCCGTATTAGCACTTGCGTTGTCAAATGAAATAGTAAATATTTTATTTAAAATACCATATTCAAGAAAAATCTCAAGCAATTTCGCACAAATATTTTCCGCGGAATGCGGTGGCTCAAAATCTTTGTAAGCAATTAATCTTTTTTGAATTTTCCATGAATTATCTATCTAATGGCAAGTAACGCCCAAATAAGTATTTATTTGCCAATGATCACTCCAACCATCGGCACAAATTGAAACTTTATTTTCTAATTTTGATAAAACACCAATTAAATCTTTTTTATATCTTTCAACCACTCTAGTAATATCACGTACGAGATTCGTACGTGGTACTCTCGTGGCGGCGGGGTTCAAAGAAAGGCGAGCAAAATTTTCATAAAAATCACAATCCGCAAAATTAAAAGGAAGGCCTTTAACGCAAATAAATTTGGCTAGTTCATCCCTATAAACCCACTTGTCAAATTTAAAAAGGACGGAAGAAGGGGAAGACGAACCTTGTGCACCCGAACCCGAACTACGTTGAAATTGTAATTGAGTTTGCGAAGCGGAAATGCCAAGTTTCTCGGGATGTTTTGCCGCCAAATGCCCGTTGAGCGTCCCATGCCCTCCACCTCTTTTCCATGCGTAAGTCGCATTACAATAGTTGCAACATGCTCGAAAATTATAATCATCCTCGGCAGTAATTTTTCTTTTGCTGAAATGGATGGCGAAGGTATCGGATTGTGGCTCTCTTTCTTGTCGTTGTCCCCGAGGACCCCGACCCCGACCACCTCCCCTAGCTCGGCTGCCCCTACCACTCCTAGCATTACCACTTTCAATTTCAACTTGTTCTTCTTCCTCATTTTGTTGAATATTTGGATTTTGATGATCAAAATCATCGTTGGGGGAGGAAGAATCAACAACGGACTTGCCTAAATTGCTTCTTCTTTGATTTGCAGCCATTTGTATAAGAGAAAATGAAGTTTGAAAACAAAACTGAGCTTAAAAATGGATGAAAATGGAGAAAAGCACTAATTTCGTTAGAAAACTAACTGAAAATGGAACAATATTTAACTGAAAATTGGATGAGGGTGAGAGTATATGTGAATATTTGAGAGTAGAATATTTGAGAGTAGAAGAGAAAGAGTAGAGAGAAATAAGGTGGAAATAAAATGGGAGGAGGAGGGTGATATTTATAGTTAGTAAATTAGGCAAAAAAAACATTTTTTTTTAATTTTTGACTGCCCAATAACAAAATTAACGGCTAGTTTTTAAAAATAACGGCTAGTTTTTGAAAAAGTAGCCGTTGGAACATGTTCTGGTGTTATGCTCGGCCGAGCACCTCATATGACTCAGTAGAAGCGGGAGAACCTTCGGTTTGTTAATAACAAACTGGAAGGTTCTGCTCGGCCGAGCAACTCATATGACTCGGCCGAGCAAGTCAAAAACCGGCGGTTAACCGGCGGTTGATCGGTTTTTCAAAAATCTCAACCTTAACCGACCGGCCAATAACCGGTTACGGTTAGCCGGTTCCGGTTAACCGCCGTTGACCGGTTTTGACCGGTTTTCAACCTCCCGGTTGACCGATTCGGTTTATAAAATGGACACGTCTAGCCTTGGCCTTGGCTCGGTCGGCCTTGGCCTTGGCCGTGTGGCCTTGGGAGGTTATCCCACATCGAAAGCAAAACAAAAAAATCAGAGGCATGTGGCTCGGCCGGCCTTGGCCGTGTGGCCTTGGGAGGTTATCCCACATCGAAAGCAAAACAAAAAAATCAAAGGCATGTGGCTTGGCCGGCCTTGGCTGTGTGGCCTTGGGAGGTTATCCCACATCGAAAGCAAAACAAAAAAATCAAAGACATATGGCTATATATATGAGAGGCTGAAGCTGTGACAACAAGCAACACTCGGCCGTGGCTTTGGACATGGCCGGCCTTGGCCGTGGCCTTGGAGTTTAACCCGCCTAGACAACTCCTAATGGCGCTTAGACAACGCCTAACGGCGCCTAGTCATGCCTAATGGCGCGCCGCCTAGGCCGCGTTTTAGAACATTGGTCAAATATGTTTGTCCCCTAATCGCAGGAGTTTAACCCACCTAGACAACGCCTAATGGCGCGTCGCCTAGACCGCGTTTTAGAACACTGGTCAAATATGTTTGTCCCATAATAATCGCATTCGGATTATAAAAGACGGGAAGAGAAGTTGTGGAAGATGTTTGGGAGAGAGAGAGGAAGAGCCAGGCATTGGAGTCCTATAAATATCAAAGAATTGTGGACATTATAAACCACTGAAATCTCAAATCAGAATGATCATTATGTTGAATTTACTATAAAACCATTTCCCATTTCCCATTTCATATCACTTCAAATTTACATAAAAAAAAAAAAAGAAGAACTTTAAATACCAATCAAGACTCATAAACAAAGGAAAATCAAATCCCACCAAGAGGACTATGGGGCAGTAAGATACACAGTGAAGTGTAGTATTGTTTCAACACCATCAGTAGTGTGTTGATCCACATGAGGCAGAGTTTCAACAGTAGCATACCCCTTCGCATGCTCGTACTTCCCGGTCCCACCAATCACAGCTACATGTGATTCAACTGAGGCCGTCCGATGAACCCCAAAGAAGCTAATAGTGTCATCCACTTCATGATCGCTCCCGTGGAACAACGTTGTCAATGCTAGTGTATGACTACTTCCATCCAGTGAGCTAGCCAGGTAAAACCCCTGTCCTTTCCCTAGCGCAGCTGATCCTAGCTCATGGGTCTTGGTCAACTCGTTGTCAACGACCGTGATTGAGCCGAACATGAGTTGTTGGAGGGTAAGGCCGGCAGGCAGTTGGCCGGCTGAGACAAAGGGCAGGTTGTTACCGTTATTGGCAACGTTGTTGTTACCGTTGTTTTGTAGTACGGTTGAGGTTGGCGAGCCGTTTAAGCCTACTAGGAATGGGACATTGTTGTTGTTAACGATGCCGTTGATGTTGTTGATTGGGACCCCACCGTTGATAGGGAATACTTGACTGTTGGCTTTGGAGAACGGGAGACCGTTGGCGTCTGAGTTGGCTACGATCCCAGTCACTACCCTGCCCGACGGGTGGGATCCGCCTAGGATGTCATGCATGAAGAAGCTTATTGTGGGTTGTTCCCCATCGGGCTGTGCCACGTTAGAGCTAGTGGCAGCAACGGCAGTGGGTCCAACCGTTGATGTGGCTCCCGGTGCCACACTGGCGACGGGTGCGGTGACAGTGCTGGGGACATTAACAATGGGGATCACAGTGGCAACCGGGGCCACTACTGGCCCCGATACAGATGGTAAAGGGACCACCACGGGTGGCGTTGCTACAAATGCCGGTATTTGGCCACTTGGTAATGTGGTGTCAGGGTCCACCACTGGTACCACATCAGTATCATCTATTGGATCAGTCATATCGAGATGTTCAAGCGGGAGTGGTGTTTGCGGGCCCGCTTCATCAAGCATACGAGCCGCGGTGGCACATCCAAGGCATAGGGCAAGCAACAATAGGTAGATGGTGGTTTTGAGAAGGGTAGAGTTGGAGAGCTTAAGATGGGCCATTTTTAGGGTTGTCAAAAGAGAGATGGATGTTGTGGTATAAAAAGAAAAGGCTGTAAGGTATTTTTATAGTCTGGGCAGTGTGTTGTGAGAAGTGGAGCTGATAATATGGAGTTGCTGAATGAATAATCAATCAATTTTGTACATAAATGTGTAAGTTATTTGGTTCATTGACATGTTTTAGTTGTTCAAATATCAACGACTCTCAGATCGTGTTACTCCCTAGACAACTCTGTTAAGTGTACTTCCTCCGTCCCGCTACAAATGAGACACTTATTGTTTACGCGTAAATTGTTTACGCGTAAATTAAGAAAAAAAATAATGGAGAAAATGTTGTGAGTATGAAAAGTGAGGTTGGAGAGAGAAAGTGGGGTAGGAAATAGTGATTTGATTGGTGTTGTGAGTATAAAAGTAAAATAGGACAGAGAATTAGTGGGTGGAATAGTAAAGATTTTTTGTCATTTTAAGAAGTGTGTGATTTGTAGTGGGACGCCCAATGAGGAAAGTGTGTGATTTGTAGCGGGACGGAGGGAGTATTTGCCGCCCTAGTAGGTATCCACAAGATATGATGACAAGCTAAGGGAAGATATGATGACAAGCTAAGGGAGGTTGCCGCCTTAGTAGGCACCCCCAAGACAAGAAAGATGGAAATGAAAGATGGACAAGGGAAAAAGGCCGATTCAAAAACTCCTACAAAAATAAAAAAAAGGCAGACATACAAGAAACGTCACTAAGGAGTAAGGCTTCCTAAATACAAGCCTCACTCTTTTGGAGCGAGTAATAGGTATATGGTTATAAAAGTTGCAAAGAGGATCTTTGATGAATTATCAAAGCAAAATAAGCATGCGACATACAAGGAAAGAATTCAGAGCGGATTAAAGAAAGCATGACATCAGCATTGAAGAAAGGAAATGATCACAAGGACAAGTCATAAGTCAAGTCGCAAACGGCGACAACCAGGTTACAGACAATATTCAGAACAAAAATGAATTGTTTAATACACATCCAAATCGAGTTAAAATTGTTCAGAAATAATGTTCCTAAGGAGGAGTTGGATGTTTCTCACGTTGGGCAGCTAAAGCAGCTCGAGCAATTTTCTTGGCATCAGCAAGCGCCTTGTTCTTCTCTTCTATCAAGTCAACCCATAAGGTCAGGGCATCATTCTCAGCAACTGGTGGAACTTCCCAAGCTGGTTTTTCCAAAAGTTTATCTTCCGCAGCCAAATAATAATTGAGTTTTTATTTTTATTGATGATAGATAAAATGTTATTCAGGCTTGCGTATAAGTATAAATAGGCTAGCAAATGTCATATAACAAGATTCGAACTCTCGACCTTCGTTATAAAATCTAATTCGGGGATACCAATAGAACGTGAGTTTTTTTGATCTTTGCAATAAGCAATAAATAGGCCAAATCTTGCCCTTAAGAGCTTAAATATTTCAGAAATGCCCCTTATGACCTGAGGTTCTTGAGTCTTGACCATTCGGTTACATCAAAGTAGCCATTTCGATGTTTTTTTATTCCGACGTATTTTGGGTCCAGGCCGGCATGCATGCACGTTCGGACCAACTTCCTGCTCATATCTCTCGTCCATTCTAATCTTAATAATCCATGCTTACCGGAATATTTGGAACTTTTGGACATTTAACACCTTCCGCTATTCTCATTTGTCTCTTGCTTGATCTCGCCCCTCCATCCCACAAGATTGATACGCAGTTGGACGACATGGATCACATGGATATATTTTACACAAAATATGGTTCCAAGTCCTAACATTTTTAGACAACACCTCAATGTATCCGATTTTGGTAGCTGACTCGAGATATATACTAGTTTGAACAGAAGGATAAAATTATTTAAACAGCATAAAAATTTGGTTTTTGAAAATCTTGATAACCAAAAATACTATAAATAACAACAGAGTAATTATTTATCAATCCAAAGGTAAAAAATAGTATACATCGAATGTCAACCAAGATAAACATTGAACAAAAGAAACTTGATGTTTGCTGCTGCTCCAATATCTCCTTTTCCCATACTTTTGGAGCTCACATTTACTGTCTCTATAGTTGCATATCCATTAGCACCTTCATATTTCCCGGTCCCTCCAATGACTGCAACATGAGACTCGGACATATCCGTCTGATGTACTCCGAAAAACCTTAATTCATCCTTAAATTTACTCGACAAAAAACTCGCAGTCATTGCCATCATATGACTAGTTCCATCTTCCGAGGTAGCTACATACATTCCCTTTGCTTTTCCAAGAAGTTGGGAGTCAAATGTAGGCAAACTCTGCAATAAGCCCACTTCAATTGGGGTGACTAATCCGAGTTCGAGTTCTTCCCGCAGGGGAGATGTGGTAGGGAATGATATACCGGGGAGGTCAAGTGTTTGAGTTGAAAGTGCAGGGGTGGTGGGAAGTGTACTTGGAATGGAATTGGTGAGAGGGGTTCTTGAGGTTGGAGGGTAGAAGTTACCTAGTGGGGTATTATTGGCTTTTGTTGTGGATGGTCTAGTTGGGAGGGGTTGTGTGTTGTAGTTGCCTAGCACATTTGGCATGTAAAAGGTGATGATGGAGTGGTGGTTGTGATGGTGGTTTTGTGGTGGTCCGGCGAGAGTTCGAGCGAAGATGGGGTGGTGGAGGGTGGTGGAGATCATGAGGAGGAACCAAGCTAGGTATATTAGGTTGTGGTGGAATTTGGATATGGTCATTGATTTAGAGGAAATGGCAAAGGAGTTTTTTTGGGTGCATTTTGATGTGTATTTATTAAGTTGGAAAAGGGAAAATTATTTGTGGTTTGGTTGGGGAGATAGAGTTGTGGTGGGGTGTTTACTATTTGTAGCTGAAATTCATTTGAAGCTAACAAATCCATCTTTGATTGCATAGTGTTAAGGTTAGAAGCCTATCTTTATTTTATTGACACGTTTTTTCTTTTACACCCTCCGTCCTACTTCAAACTTCAAGAGTCCTACTTTTCCTTTTGTTTCATCTCATACTAAAGTCTCATTCCATAAATGACAAATTTTGAATAATATTTCGAACATTTATACCCTTATAATATAAATATATTTACAAAAAACAATTCATTATGCCCTTATAATGTTAAAATATTTACAAAAAAACTAATCAAAAAGAGGTTTTATCATAAATGTTTTAACGTTTACATTCTATTTTCTCTAATCTTCTACCCACTTGCAATTCTTTATTCATTTTTTAAAAAATTTCTTAAAAAGCGTGAAATACTACCTTAAAACCCTTGAAGTAGGACGGAGGAAGTATAAAGATACTTTGACAAAAATCATAAATAGATATTATCTACTTTATAGACTTTTGATATTGTAAATATACTAGTACTAACCCCGTGTCAAAGGCACGGAGTGACGCCTACACAATTGTCATTCTACTAAATTTAATTCTCCCCTTATAATGTTCTTTAACCACTATTGAAAGAAAGAATATTTGCAACCAAAAAGTAAAAGAGAGAAATAATTGATTTAAGAGTGTGATTTTTATTTTTTTTTTATTTTTTGTATTTTGAAATTAGAGTATGTGATTCTTAAAAATCAAAAATCAAATGATTATGATTTTCTCTTCACATGGACGAATCTACAATTGTAGGAAAGTTGGTATCTGCAAGTTCAAGGGAGTGGGAAAGGAAGAGTTAGGGAATTGAGATAGCTGTTTTTTAGGCAGTTAGACTTAAATTGGTGGATTAGTTTTAGGCCATAGGATTATTATTTGAAATTTAATCCTAGCCCTTATTTGTCTTAGCGGTTAATGCTAAGAAGATGGGGAGTTATTACACGATTTTTGGGGGAGGGAAGAATATAGGCCGTCAGATCAATTTCTGAAGATAAATCTCAGCCCTTCTTTGTCTCGACGGTTACCTTCATTGCCTATTGTAATATAGATGTATAGAATTATGATATTGTTAAATGTAAAATTCGTTATTGACTTTTATCAATGAAGTTGATGATATATTTTCTAAGAAAATAATCGAACATACATTCATTCGGGAACAAATGTAACAAAATATTAATTGTATTTAACAATTTAAATTAAGCGTAATTATGTAGGTGTTCATGAAAATTCAAACTACAAATGGGCGAAACTAACGGGTTTAATAAAACTTATAATCAAACTCTGAAAAATTAGAAATGATATTATTAAGTTGCTGAATTACCGTAAGAGCAGTGGCGGATCCAGGAAATTTTGTTAGTGGGGGTCAATTTTTTTTTATATTTCAGTTTATGATCTTCGATATACAAAAGCACTTTTTAGCTAGTAAATTTAGAAAGCCATATAAAAAACATACCTAAAAGTACTGCTCAAGTTTATTGGCTTGCTATTTTCGAACATTTTGTTCAATGTTGCTTCACTCAATCAACCACATAAGCAATAGTTCATGTACCAGCAATTAGGGCAGACCCATGAAGTTTTCCCATTGTTCTACTTGCCAAGGCTGCCAACATCATTATGAACAAACAATTCAGTGTAGCCAAGGAATAAATGTGTGGAAAGCTAGAGGAACACAATTAATTCCTTTGAAACTTGTTCAACTTGTACACTTGGAATTGGAGCAATAAGTCGTTGAACTTGATCATTCTCAAATGATTGAACGAAAGACGGTGATGGTTCCTCACAGTTTATTGGCTTGAAATATCTTTTCATAGTTTCAAAACTGCAATTTTGAGAATAGGATTGACAATAAACAAAATCATAAGCCCAAAAAATTGAAAGCATAGTTAAAAAAAATCATAAGCCCCAAAAATTGAAAGCAATTGTCTAAAATTTCAAAGTAAAAAAAAAACCCCTAAAATCCCTAAAAGTAATTTGAGTGATTTGATAGTGAAATCAATGAATTGGAATGGGAGTATTTCACAATTATGCTGTAAAACAATCCAAAGAAGGAGGAATTGAGCTCATAAATTTGAAATATCTTCTTAATATTTCTTAGGGTTTGTGAAGGAATTTCTGACTTACCGTGCAGAGATGAAGAGAGAGAGCAGGAAGCTATCGAGAGAGGAGGTAGCCGAGAGTCACTGATCATCGTCCATCGGCGACGGCGACGGCAACGGCAGCGGCAGCGGCATCGCTCGCAGCACTCGCTCCTTTCTTTCTTGTATTTTTTTAACAGACACGGTAGTTCTTTTCTTTTCTCTTCTCTACGCTTTTAGTTTTGTTATTTTAACTTTGTACTTCTTTTCTTTTCTCTTATCTACCTACCTACGCTTTTCCTTTTCCTTTTGTTATTTTAACTTTTTTTTTAAGTTGGTTTGCGTTCGTAGCGCTATAAATATAAAAAAAATTAAAAATTAAAAGCAAGAGTCTCTACGCTTTGTCTTTTATTATTATTTTTTTTAAATTAGTTTGTGTCGTTAGCTATATAAAAAAATAAAAAAATTAAACGTTAATGGGGGTCACAGGCCCCCTCTAGTTCCTTAGTGCAGCCGCCCCTGCTTAAGAGTTTAAATTTGTTTAATAATTTCGTGTCATTTATACACAATACTAGGGGTGTAAATTATTTGGTTTGGTTCGCTTTAGGCCAATTTATGAATCAAACCACTAGTTATCAGTTTGGAAAAATCTCAAACTGAATCAAACCATAAAAAAATTCAAATCGAATCGAACCGAACCACTATGGTTTAGTTCGAACCGTTGTTTGATTTTACGATCTGAACCGCGGTTTAAACCACAGTTCAAACCATGAAATAGAACACGGCTTAAATCATTAATTAGAACATGATTTCAGACTACACAATTTATTATCATGTTTGTTTGAATTTTCCAGACATAACATACAGAAGAGATTCAAAATTTAAATGAAATTGTGAAAATGTTTATGATAACAACAAACCATTTGAGTACTTATAATGATATATGCTAAAAAGTGAAGTAATATTATTACAGGAAGATTAATCAAAAGAAAAAAGGGTTGAACATATCAAAAGTGTCAAGTTGGACCAAAGGAATAAAGCCCAATCACAAGCGGCCTTGACTATCACATTCTCAATGAGGCTGGCCCAATCAGAACAAGGCCCAAGGCCCATCTCTTGTATCAGTCGACTAAGCCCATGGTCCGACCTACTAGGTCCCGACCTAATTTAGTCCGACTTCATGATCCATATCATAATTCGGGTACGAACCATGCTCTACCCGCCAGTCAGGTCGACCATTCCACAAGTGGCGACCTCGACCTGATCACCAAGCGTCGACCTGACATTTGAGGACGCATGTGGGTCAACCTTTCCATAACAACCTCCCTACAAATCAGGGACGAGCATGTGCACGTTCACATGACTGAATAACCGCTGCTATAATCTCGGAGGACATGTCTCCTCACCAAAAATACATTACTCTTACCTATAAATACTTCATCACTACCAACGGTGCAAAGGTAACTGCCATTTTGTTATCAGAATTCATTATTCTATACATTTTGAGCTATAAACAATCGGTAATCTTACTCACGCCCGAGCGTCTTCGCCGAGACACATCCGGCTAGTCGTGGGTTCTGTTTTCTGTGTCAAGGAGCCAGGTGATCGTCCCGCCACGTGGAGGAAGATTGATAAGCACATTTCGCAACATCGCTTTGGTTCCATTACGGAATCGTGCTTCAACTTGACCTCGAAATTTTTTAACAACCCGCAACAATGGTGACTTCGGACGGACACGTATCCGAGGCTTCACTGGGGCATGAAGAAGTGAACAACAACAACACTAATGCAAATGCAAATGCCGAAAACTTGAATTTGCCTCCTCCCCCACCAAATCGTCCCTACGGTAGAGCCACACGCTCTACCAAGCTCGCTGATGGCGTGGGCTCGCTCGACACAAGGAGAGGCAAAAGGCACATGGACGGGCAAGGAGCTCCACCCTTCCTAAACGTCCAACCGCTCAGTGAACGTTGGACACGTGGCAGTCCCTCCACCAACCCTATGAGCAAGAAAGAGATGATGTTAGAGAGGCCCGCATTTTGGCCGACCTAATAGCTATGGAAGAGGCAGAGCAAAGCCGACGTGCGCTCCGATAGAGTGGATCGTACCTGTGTCTCTAATGGACAATGTGCTAGGAGTATGAGGCCAAATGAAGGTGTGGGATGTAATGGTGACAACAGGATAGTTCGCCGAGCTCCCACCATCGTGCATGTGCCGAGTAACGACCCGAGGGCCACTCACCGTAAATAGAGAGCAGGAGGCCTGGCCCCGACTTAAGGACACGCTAATGTACCCAATAGAAATGTGCACGTTTCTCCGGCGCGAACTCGTAGATCGTGGTCTCAAAGAGACAGAAATGGGCGCAGTCGCCTATAAGAGAGGACAGGCGCAGTCGCCATCTCATTGCCGAGAGGCGCAGGTCGCCTCAAAGAAGTAACAGCATAGATCCCCAGCTAGATCGAGAGGGCCAATTCTCACAGGGGACGAAGGAGTAGGCAGTGACTCCCCCGTAAGTGAAGGCCGTAGGTCCAATGCCGCTCCTCCGTGAGATGAGAGACCCGATGCCCAGAATGGTTGTTGATGAAAAAGAAATTTGAGCAATGGGAGGAGGAGAAGAAAAAGAGACGGGAAAGGTTGAACGAATTGACTTTGCTCTTCGACCTTTTTCCAAAGAAATCGAGATAGTCGACCTCCTCCTACTTTCGTTGCCTCTTCCGGAGAAGTACTGGGTCGACAAATGCCAGGAGCCACATATCCCATCTGGAAGCCACTATGTGTTTTGTCGCCAATGAGGATGACAACATGTGCAAAGCTCTCCTAAGCACACTTACCGGGGCCTTTAACTTGGTTCAATGGTTTGGCCGCCGGTAGTATCACCACATGGGCATGCTTCGTAACAAAATTCTTAGATCGCTTCTCGACCGCAGGAGCTCGAAAGATAACCGTCACCGATCCGAATAACTTGCGCAGTGGTAAGAATGAAAGCTCGATGAGCTATTTCACCAAGTTCAAAGAGATGGTTGATAAAATAGAGGAAGACCTCACGTACATGTGGAGGTAATCAATTGCTTCCGGTGGTATTTCCTCGTAAGACATGGACTACGAGCTCACAGCCCGAACGGTCACAACTCGACAGAGTTGTTTGAAAAGGTGTATAATGTCGCTCTGGCCGAGGAAAGGAAAGAAAAGAAGAACGGTAAGAGCCCCAAGGTTGAAGTCGCTGACGATAAAAAGGACTCCAACAAGAATGGGGGGAACAATAAAAATGGAAAGAATGTAACTAGGGCGATGCAGAAGCGTGCCCGAAGCTTTCACTCCTCACGGTGAGTCGAACCGAGATTTTGAATGCCGTCGAGCCGGCTCCTCCACCCCAATGAATCCAGTGCAACAAGTTTAGGCGGGACAACAGCAAGTACCGCGACTACCACAAAGACACCGGTCATCTCACGAGGATTGCTTCGGGATTAAAGCGTATCATCCAGAGAATGGTCGACTGTGGGAGACTCGAAGCTTATGTGAAGAGACCTCTGCCGGGGGAGGTGAGCAGGCCAGTGGGCAACAAGGACCTAGGCAGCCTAGATCCGAACTCGGGGGTCATCACCGAACAAGCAAGCAACACGGCCATCAAGCACAAGATATTCCAGCTCAATAAGGCCCCACACGTGCCTCCAAGGAGAGAAGTAATAGATGAAGCACCGCCTTCTACCCCCATGAATTGGCAACCAATATGGCGGCTAGGGAGCAAGTTCTCGTCATCCTGTGTCTCATTGATGGATGTACGACGAGCGTACTCTTAGTCGACACTGGGCCCGCAAGGATATTTTGTTTTATAAAACTTTCAAGGAGATGGGTCTTAATGATGAACAACTGGAGAGATATGATGGCAGTTGGAGGGCTTCACCAACCACCGAGTTGATGCTAAAGGCCGATAGTGCTCGACGTCGACTCTAGGCCAAGACCCCTCAGATTGTCTCGAAGGTACAATTTATCGTAATTGATGTAAATAGTGACTATGCCGCCATACTTGGAATTCCCGGACAGTCGCTCTTGGAATGGTAGCATCAATTCCTCACAGCCGAGTAAAGTTCCCCACACCCGCCGGAGTGGGTTGCGTACAAGGCACGGCTCGTGCTTATCTCGGATCATGTTCTAAGAGAAAGAAAGAAAAGGGAGCTAGAGATCGAGACCGCCGATGGTTACTTGAAGCCGTCTCGCCGCCACCAAAACTACCCGACCGTCAACAATCACCGACGTGGTAGAGTCGACCTATCGCTCAAATGACGAGGTCATGCTTGAGTCGACACGTCACTCTAACACCACCGAGGTCGATTCAGTATGTAGTTATGGTCGATCAAGTCGTCATAGGAGACCTATGCCTCCAGATAGACAATAACTCTGGGGCCCCTACCAACAAGGTTGCAGACAAGCTTCGATGATATGATAGCCGAGGAGGCTCCACACTTGGGAGCCGAGGAAAGACAAAAGGTCGTGAGATCATAGTGGAAACTCTACAATTCGTAGATGGACCAGAGCTAGAAGCCGTGGATGAGCTAGAGTCATAATCACCAACCCTTCTTACCCCGATCAAAAAATTCGGGATTGGGAAGCAAACTATCGCTTGAAGAGCGAGCAGAAATCATCAAGCTACTCAAAGAAAGTAATGATGTCTTTGCATGGAGAGTAGAAGACATGAGGGGAATCAAGGAGGAGGTCGCTGTTCATCGGCTCGAAGTCAACCCGACCATTAAGCCTAGACCCCAGAAATTGAGAAGCTTTGCTCGCGACAAGGAGGAAGCTATAAAAACCGAGGTACAAAACTTTTGAGTGCAGGGATAATCAAAGAGTCCACTCATACAACGTGGTTGGCCAACGTGGTCATGGTGAAGAAATCAAATGGCAAATGGCGGATGTGTGTCGACTTCACTACTCTTAATCTAGCTTGCCCAAAGGATAGCTATCCTCTTCCTAGAATTGACAAGCTTGTTGATTCCATTGCTGGTCATTCCACTCTCGCCCTCGGATGCTTACTCGGGATACCACCAGCATAAAGATGCACGAGGATGACATAGTGAAGACGGCATTTCAGTAAACTGGAGGCATCTACCGCTACAATATGATGCCTTTTGATTGAAGAATGCAGGAGCTACATATCGAGAGGATGGTGAACAAAGTCTTTGCCTCGCGTATTGGTCGAAATATGGAGGCCTACGTTGACGACATGGTCATTAAAACTAAGGCCGGAGTCACGTGGTCGACCTAAAGGAGACATTCGCCAATTTACGAGCAAACGACATGAAGCTCAACCCCAGAAATGTGTGTTTGGAGTGGCACTGGCAAGTTCTCGGGATTCATGGTATCTCAAAGGGGCATAGAAGCTAATCCAGAGAAGATAAAGGCTTTAGTCGACGTGAAGGCTCCCATCACTATCAAGGAGATGCAGCGACTTAATGGAAGGGTAGCAGCTCTTGGTCGCTTCATATCAAAGTCAGCAGAAAGGTCTCTCCCCTTCTTCAAAGCATCGAGGGGGACGAAAAGTTTTGAATGGACCACCGAATGTCATTCGTCGTTCCAACAAACCTAAAGGATTACCTCGCTACTCCACCCTTGCTAAGTAGCCCGACCACTGGAGAGACTTTGTTTGTATACCTATCTCGTAGGAGACAAGCCGGTTGCCGCAGTTTGATTAGAGAGGAGGAGGGCTTCGTAAGCCCGCGTACTATATCGCAAAGCATTATCGATGTGGAAAGCAGTATTACAACGCGAGAAAGTCGCTTATGCTCTAGTCGTAGCTTCAAGAAAGTTACGGGCTTATTTTCTCGGCTCATCCAATCGTGGTTCTTACCAATGCTCCTTTAAGAAAAATACCGCACAAGCCGAGAGTTCGTGTCGACTACTCAATTGGTCAATTGCCCTCACCGAATTTGACATCGAGTATCGACCTCGAAAGGCGTTGAAGGCTCAAGCTCTAGCTGACTTCTTGGTCGAGCTTACGTTCACCAAGGAAGATGACGAGCAGCGAGCTCCAAAAGAAAAGGGCAAAGGGAAAGAGCCAGAGTCACAAGTCGCCATCACTCTACCCGTCGATTGTTGGAAGGTCTATTCGTACGGGCCGCAACCAAAAATGTCAGCTGGGCCGGAATTGTCTTGGTCGAGCCGTAGTCTGGGACCTGTTTACGAGGAATCGCTAAGGTTCAAATTTGACGCTTCCAACAACCAAGCCGAATATGAAGCCTCGATTGCAGCCTATCGAGTATGCCAAGTGTTTTGGAGCGACTAAGATCATGGCTTACTGTGATTCGCAGTTGATAGTCAACCAGGTCGAGGCGAGTATGAGGTGCTCAAAGGCCACATTGATCAAATACTGCGACTCGGTGAAAGAACCGATAAAGGACTTAGAATTCTCGGGAGATTCAAAGGATTGGAAGAGAAGATAACGAGCCGGCCGACCTCCTTTCGAAACCGGCTACTTCGTATGAGCCACATGGCGAGCCTATCTCCTTCCTCGAAAATCCAGCTTATGAGAGGGTAAAAATTCAAAGGCATAGATGATCCTCAAGAAATTGGACTCGTGGAGAAGTGTTGGATCGAGGAAATGAAAGCATACTTAGAAAGTGGCGAGCCGCGAGGACGAGAAGAAGGCTCGAGCTATCAAAAAGAAAGCTCCGAGATATGTCATTCAAGGAGGCGACCTGCTCAGAGATCTTATACTCGGCCATTGCTAAAGTGCATCCATCCCCAAGAGGTCGCCCTATTGATACACGAAGTGCATAGTGGAATTTGTGGTGGACACCGGGGCCGTGGACTTGCCGACAAATTAATCACGTTGGGATACTATCGGCCACACACGAGAGCCGACACTCACAACTTTGTTCAAAGAATGTGATCAATGCCAAAGGTTTGCCAACCTTCCCCACGTGCCTACAACAGAGCGTACTCGTGATCGCAGCTTGGCCATTTGATATGTGGGCGTCGACACGATTGGACCCTTCCTCCCGCCCGAGGAAACCGCAAGTACGTGATAGTGGCCATAGATTACTTCACCAAATGGGCCGAGGCCAAACCACTAGCTCGCATCACGTAGGAGAATGCTATTAACTTCATACACGACTTCATTTGGTGTCGGTTTGGTTTTCCTCGAGCTATAGTGTCTCGACAATGGGTTACGCTCCTGCACTTTCGAAACAGAGATGAAGCGAGTGGGAATCAAACATTGGAAACCCTCTGTCGCCTATCCTCAAGGAAATGGACAAGCTGAGGCAGCAAATAAACTTGTTCTATCTTCACTCAAGACAGGACTCGTAGGTCGACGTAACAATTGGTTGGACGAACTCCCCTTGCTCTTCGGGCGCTCGTACAACCACTTGGGGCCTACGGGGAAACCCCTTGCTCTCACATACGGGTCGAGGCCACGGCACCCGCCGAGCTCGCATTCCCTACGGCTAGAGTGACCTTCTTTGATCAAGAGCGTAATGACACCAACAGGTTGATCGACTTGGACTCGATCGACGAGAAGCGAGAAACAAACTTACCTCGTAATGGTCAATTACAAGCAATGACTAAAAGTTATCACGACAAGAAGGTCAAAGCAAGGTCATTCCAGTTGGAGATTATGTGTTAAGAAAGATTGAAGCAACGGGTAGAAGGACCCAGCAGAACAAGCTATCTCCTAACTGGGAAGGTCCCTATGTAGTCACTCGAGTCATCAAGGAAGGAACTTACATGATAGCTCATCCCGGAGGTGACGAGTTGAAACACCCTTGGCATGCTACTCATCTCATCAAATACTACTTCTAGCTTTTAGTTTTCGTGTTCAAGCTTGTGTTAGTCCTAGTTCCAAGTTGATGTAAGCATGTTTCCTATTTCAATGAAAAACGCAGCTTTATTCGATCAAACATACTTTGTTACATCAACGTCAACAAGCTCGACTCTTAGTCGCCTTCGTTTTAACAAGCTCGATTCTTAATCGCCTTTGTTTATTTAAACAAGTCCGACTCCTAGTCGACTTCGTTCTAACGAGCTCGATTCTTAGTCAGCATCGTTCTAACAAGCTCGATTCTTAATCAGCTTTGTTTATTTAAACAAGTCCGACTCCTAGTCGACTTCGTTCTAACGAGCTCGACTCTTAGTCGTCGTTCTAACAAGCTCGATTCTTAATCGCCTTCGTTTATTTAACAAGTCCGACTCTTAGTCGACTTCGTTCTAACAGTACTCGATCCCTGGCCACTTTGTTAGATTTAGCTCGACCCTAGGTCGCCTACAATAATAAGAGCAGTTCGACTCACGGTCAATCTTGTTCACAGGAAAAAGTTAACCAAGTCTGAGGTCGACTAAATCAACAAGATTAGGTCGCCTCCGGGCTCAAGTCGACTTATTTGCCCTATCTATATCTAGCTCGACACTTACTTCAACAAGCATACAACATGCAATCAAGAAAGGTTGGCTACGATTAAATATGAACAAGTCTCCCTAAAGCGGGCTAAGACTTAAAATATGATAACTTGTTTCTATGCCTCCCAAAACCGGGCCAAGGCATTCAGATAATGTTAAAAACAAAAAAGCAAAAATGTTTGGAACTTGTTCAATTACAACAACCATAGAAGCCAAAGTCTATTCAAGGGGAGTGCCTTCCACTCGCCGATGGATGCTTGATCGGGTTTCGCTTTGTTCACCTACGTAGACGGCTCACCGAGAACATTCTCTCGTTTGATAGACAACCTTCCTTGAGTCGCCGATCGTATACTTTGGAGTCTCATCATCGAAGCCTGGATCTCGCATAATCTTCTAGCTCGGCAAGAATAGTGTCAAAGTTGACTTGCTCTACCGCAGAGGATCCCATGGTGCGGCTTCACCTCTTCATCATCCTTGGCTATGAGCTCCTTGTCATTATCGCATAGGGCACCAAGGAGTGGCCCCGTCTGGCCGCAGATTGTAAGGATCTTCGTACGCCCATCGAGCGCCTTCTCAATTGAAATGTCAACCGAAGGATCCACGATGATACGCCGAGCCATATGGCTTAGACCAGCCTTTGAAAAATACTTGGGCCTCCTCGGTGACATGCATATGAAGCTCGCCACCGTCTTGTAAGCTTTTATGGCATCCTCCTTAGCGCTCTTCACAAAGACCAAATGTGTCGACCTCCCATTGATCCCTAAAGAAGATTCAACTCTTCTTGTTTCCTAGCCAAAGTCACGGAACCTCCTCCAACCGTTGCTTGGCCAGCTCCAAGTCGCCTACCATCTTCTTATTCTCCTCCTTGAGACGAGCGAGTTCGCCGTTAGCTCCACCTGTGCTCTTCCAGTGCCTCCTCCTTCAATTTGATCTCATTATCTTTCACAAGCTTCAAAGCTTCATAAGAGCTATCCAAGTCCGAGTTCTCTTCCTTCAATTTGTCGAACTCTCCTTTCAACTTGGTGTAGTCCTCTTTCGGCTCGCATGATCACCTTCCAGCCTTTCCCAGCTTCCTCGTTTTTACGAGCCAACATAGTCTTGGCCGCCTTCTCCTCGCTCCTCTGCCGCCTTCCAATAAGTGGTGGCTAAATCAATCATGGCAAGACTCTGAAATGACGAGTAGATATAAGAGGTCAGATCAAGTGAGGGGAAAAGAAAGGAAAAGCAACAGGAAGATTTAAAAAGTTAAAAGCATAAGGGTTACCTCGGAGGAAGCCAAACCAACCCTAGCTCGACAGGCTTCTGGTGTCAACGGCTTGCGAGTAAACTCTCGATCAGTCTTGGTCGCCCCCTCCTGACGACCACCCGACCATATTCCAGCTCAGATACTCTTCGCCAAGCCGCTGACCCCGGTCAAAGGAGTCACTTCACTCGCTCGCCTACCCGGCTCTGAATCAATTCGTCGTAAGAAACTTGGACAGGAGAGGATTGGGGGCCCAAAGTTTCAGTGCCCGCAGGCTCACTGGCATTGACTTGATCAAAGGTCGAGGTCGCTCCTGGGGGCCCGATCTTGATTACCTTGCTGATAGGGGCACCATCGTCTTCATCTTCATCCTCATCCAAAGAGATGACGTGAGATTTTCTTTTGGAGGCAGCCTTGGCTTTGGATTTGTTTTTCAACTTGGCTTCGAGCTCGGGTCCCCGGCGCGCCGACCTCCTCCTCAGCTCTACATTTGGCTCCACCCCATCCATGTCGCTGGCATGGGCCTCTTCGAGCCTCGGGGCATTATTACCCTCAACATTTTCCCCCACCGGGTCTTCATGCAGCTCTTCCAAACTATCCTCTACCGGGATATCGCCAGCTAGGATTCACATCAACTGCCGTCGTATCTCATGACGAAGGACGCCCTCTCTCTCGATGATTTTTAGCATTGGCCGCCCTGCAGCCTTCTCTTGCTCTTCCCGATATCAACAACTCGACCCATGTTTGCTTCTTGCTCGGGAGTTAAAACCGCACCAAAATAGAAACAATAAAAATTAGGTCGACATAAGTAATTTCCACATACGAGCAAATGGTTCTATGTGCGAATTAAACATATGCGAGCTAATTATTCTACATACGAGCGTAATGTTCTATGTACGAATTCAAATTGCAAGTAAGCAAACAAATGAAGTTAAACCGTACGCTAATTAATGAGTTCAACACCCGAGCAATTAGTCTAAATATGAGCAAGACATTTACTTATCAACAAAGACAGTGAGGTGTCAAGGGACATGGAATGGTCGAGTTCTTACCCCGAAGTGTTCCACTTTTTCTTTACGATGATCAACACCTTTCTTACAAGAATGGCATTCTTTCGAACCCGAGTCGAGCTCCCTCACGGGTGACCCAATCTGGATATCTTTGGCATCTAACCACCGGAACCACGGGTACAACCTCCCCACTCCCGACCATCAATCCAAAGACGGATAAAGTTATTCTTATTGGTTCCTGTGGCATGCCAACTAATAGGCCCCTTTTTGGTAAACTCCATCGCCTTTCTACGCAGCTTCATCGTGCCAATAGGGATCCCAATAATTCTCCTCGCTCACACTGGGCCAGATCAAGACAAGGCAAGGGAAATTCCCATCCTCTTCTACTTTCCACCGCAACTACATAGGAGTTCCATCCGCCGGCCTTACCAGGGAGATTGGCGAACAGCTTGGGAATTTTTGGCTTGGAGGAGTACTTATCCCCTATCTTTGTCAAACTTAATGTTGAAAAACTCCTTGAACACCCTCATACAAGGCTCGTATCCTAAAAATCTACAAACCATAATGAAACAAACCAAGACTCCCTGCAGGTGTTGGCCCCTAGTTGAAGTGGCAAGGCATTTGTGCATTCTAAGAACTCATTTATAAAGGGGTCCAGGGGTAATCTCAAACCAGCCTTCAAATTGGCCATAATAGAAAGCCACCTCATGGGATCCTCCTCGTCTCGTATCCTCAAGCCGATTGAAGTAATCATTTCGCTATACAAGGTGACATCGAATTCTTTCCTATCAACCTCGCAAAATTCATGTATCATGCTCAAACGAGATGGAAAATTTTGCTTCCCCCTAAGTGCCTTTGGAGGAACGTAACCCTGTTCATTCCTGCCCGGCACCACAGTGGACTCGAAAGCATCCACGATGCGTGGGCTTGACGAGGTCGACGCATGAACTTCACCTCGGGTCTCCATATACGTACAAGAAGAGGGAAACAGGGAATCGGTTCTATATGAAGTCTCGGGAGCTCTAATAGACGTGCTAAGGGGCGACCTAGATTCCCAGAAATCCATTACGTTCCTAAGGAAGGAAGGTTTGTTGGGGTCCTGAAGGTAAAAAATAGCAATATGGTCGAGGAGCTCATGAAAGAGATGGAAAGACTCAATTCTTGGGTCATTCGTCCCTAAAGTACCTAAGTTCTCTCCTACAGGCAAGGCCAATTCAGTAAATTGCAAACCCCATCGGGTTAAAATTGAAGTACATTCCTCCCTGGTCATCTCCCTCCACTCTCCGTTTAAATGTTTATAAACCCTACGATTGACTTTACAGTACCCATACCAAGCTCCGGGCTCTGTACTAAAGGTTCTAGCCATGGCGGAATCAAAGAAAGTGCAGAAATTAAAGCCCTAATTTTAAAGAATAAGGGGAATACCTTTAGCGGTGAAGAGAAAACGGAACTATGGAGGGCTAAACACCAAGTTATAGCAGGAGTCAACTTCCTTTATCACCGCCGGAATCACGCACAGAGTTCAGGGAAGGCGAAAGTTGTAAATGGGGAAGGATTCTTGAATTTATATCTTCCTGAATTGGAAAGGGCAAAGGGAAATTCAAAATTAATTTTCCTAATTAATTACGGAAACAGTTTCCTAGGCGGACTCTCAAACGTCAAAATTGTAATCATTATGCAAAAACGGTGCTCCTTCATCTTTGACCGTCCATCGCCGACGTCCAGGATCGTGCCACGTCATCTTGGGTCGACTAAACCTCAGAACGAGTAGAGACCTTCGAGTAAGAACAATTGCCATCAAAAATTTCCTTAACTTCCTAGTCGACAAAGTCAACTCGAAAGTTGGGGGCCACTGAACATATCAAAAGTGTCAAGTTGGACCAAAGGAATAAAGCCCAATCACAAGCGGCCTTGACTATCACATTCTCAATGAGGCTGGCCCAATCAGAACAAGGCCCAAGGCCCATCTCTTGTATCAGTCGACTAAGCCCATGGTCCGACCTACTAGGTCCCGACCTAATTTAGTCCGACTTCATGATCCATATCATAATTCGGGTACGAACCATGCTCTACCCGCCAGTCAGGTCGACCATTCCACAAGTGGCGACCTCGACCTGATCACCAAGCGTCGACCTGACATTTGAGGACGCATGTGGGTCAACCTTTCCATAACAACCTCCCTACAAATCAGGGACAGTTACAGGCACGTTCACATGACTGAATAACCGCTGCTATAATCTCGGAGGACATGTCTCCTCACCAAAAATACATTACTCTTACCTATAAATACTTCATCACCACCAACGGTGCAAAGGTAACTGCCATTTTGTTATCAGAATTCATTATTCTATACATTTTGAGCTATAAACAACGGTAATCTTACTCTCACGCCCGAGCGTCTTCGCCGGAGACACATCCGGCTAGTCGTGGGTTCTGTTTTCAGGTCAAGGAGCCAGGTGATCAGTCCTGCCACGTGGAGGAAGATTGATAAGCACATTTCCTGCAGCATCAAGGGTTATGGGATAAAATACATGAATAGAATTACAAGTTTTCAAATCTAAACGTGAGGTAGAGATGAAAGATATGTATATCTACGGTTAATAATGAACGATTTGGTGATTTGATTTATCAGTTCAATTTGGTGGTTCGATTTCGCGGTCTCGAACAGTGGTTTGAGGGTACAGACCGCAGACCAAATCGAATCACACGATTTGACAATTTTTATCACTATTGATTGAAAATCGAAATAATCCGCGTGATTTGATTTGATCCGCGGTTTACACCGAGCCCTTTCACCCCTCCACAATACACATGCTTTAAGCTAGAGATGGCCAAATCGGTTTCGAACCCGATTTCGGTTCAAAAATCGCCGGTTCCGATTTGGCAAAAGGGTGACCCTTAACCGGCCCGGCTTAATCACGGTTCCGGTTACTCCGATTTCGGGATTTTTCGGTCCGATTTCGGTCAATAATGAATAAAGAAGCTAAAAATTATTGAAAAATAAGGAATTTTCATCCGGTTCATTGTTCCAGTTTCGGTCCGATTCACTATTTATGTGACCCTTAATCGACCCTTATACAAACCGATTTCGGTTACCCCAATTTCGATTTTCGTGACGATTCATGGCAATTCCAGGCTTTTCCAATCCGATTTCGATCCGATATTTCGATTTCGATCCTATTCCGATCCAATTTCGATTTTCGTGACGATTCATGGCAATTCCAGGCTTTTCCAATCCGATTTCGATCCGATATTTCGATTTCGATCCTATTCCGATCCGATTTGGCCATCCCTGATTTTAAGCTCCAAGCCTCTCTTACCCATTCCTCAACTCCTTCGCTCCTACTTGGTGTTTGACTCTCACCTTTCCATTTTCACAGTTACTCCCATTTTCAAATTTCTCTCTTTTAAACCCTAGAAAAGGGTTTTTCTCTCTCGCTGATCTCCAAGAACTTTCTAGGGTTGATTTTCGCCATGTACCTTTACAATCTTACTCTCCAGCAAGCCACCGGCATAGTCTGCGCCATCAACGGCAGCTTCTCCGGTGGAAAGTCACAAGAAATCGTTGTAGCCCGCGGCAAAGTCCTCGACCTCCTCCGCCCTGATGACAGTGGTAAGATCCAAACCATTCTCTCCGTCGAAGTTTTTGGTGCTATTAGATCTCTAGCTCAATTTAGGTTAACTGGCGGTCAAAAGGACTATATTGTCGTCGGGTCTGATTCCGGTCGGATTGTTATACTTGAATATAATAAGGAGAAGAATGTTTTTGATAAAATTCACCAGGAAACTTTTGGGAAATCGGGTTGTCGTAGGATTGTTCCTGGTCAGTATTTGGCTATTGACCCTAAAGGCCGTGCTGTTATGATTGGGGCTTGTGAGAAGCAGAAGCTTGTTTATGTTTTGAATAGAGATACTGCTGCTAGGTTGACTATTTCTTCACCGTTAGAGGCTCATAAGTCTCATACAATTGTTTATTCCATTGCTGGTGTTGATTGTGGGTTTGATAACCCTATATTTGCTGCTATAGAGTTGGATTATTCTGAGGCTGACCAGGATTCTACTGGTCAGGCTGCAAGTGAAGCTCAGAAACACCTTACCTTTTATGAACTGGATTTAGGGCTCAATCATGTTTCGAGGAAGTGGTCTGAACAGGTTGATAATGGTGCTAATATGCTGGTTACTGTTCCGGGCGGTGGGGATGGGCCTAGTGGTGTACTTGTCTGTGCGGAAAATTTTGTGATATATAAGAACCAGGGTCAGCAGGATGTTCGAGCGGTTATTCCTAGACGGGCAGACTTGCCTGCGGAACGCGGGGTTCTTATTGTTTCAGCTACAATGCATAAACAGAAGTCCATGTTTTTCTTCCTTTTGCAGACAGAGTACGGAGATATCTTCAAGGTAACTTTGGAACATGATAACGAACGTGTCACGGAGTTAAAGATTAAGTATTTTGATACTATTCCTGTTTCATCTGCTTTGTGTGTGATGAAATCAGGGTTTCTATTTGCTGCTTCAGAGTTTGGGAATCATGGTTTATATCAGTTCCAGGCCATTGGAGAAGATCCTGATGTGGAGTCTTCTTCGGCTACATTGATGGAGACAGAAGAAGGTTTTCAGCCTGTGTTTTTCCAGCCCAGAGGGTTGAAGAATCTTGTTAGAATCGACCAGGTGGAGAGCTTGATGCCAATGATGGATATGAAAGTCTCAAATCTTTTTGAGGAGGAAACTCCTCAGATATTTGCTCTTTGTGGCCGGGGTCCTCGTTCCTCACTTAGAATTCTAAGACCGGGTTTGGCTATTAGTGAAATGGCCGTGTCACAGCTTCCTGGTGTTCCAAGTGCAGTTTGGACTGTGAAAAAGAACGTGAATGATGAGTTTGATGCTTATATTGTTGTTTCGTTCGCTAATGCAACCCTTGTGCTTTCTATTGGTGAGACTGTTGAAGAGGTTAGTGACAGTGGGTTTCTTGATACTACACCTTCACTTGCTGTTTCCTTGATAGGGGATGATTCTCTCATGCAAGTTCATCCAAGTGGTATTAGACACATTAGGGAAGATGGGCGTGTAAATGAGTGGAGAACTCCTGGAAAGAGAACTATTGTTAAGGTTGGCTCCAACAGACTTCAGGTGGTCATAGCACTTAGTGGAGGGGAGCTTATATACTTCGAGGTAGATATGACAGGTCAGTTGATGGAGGTTGAGAAACACGAAATGTCTGGAGATGTAGCGTGTTTGGACATTGCCCCTGTCCCTGAAGGAAGACAGAGATCTCGATTCCTTGCAGTAGGATCATATGATAATACTATTCGTATTTTATCATTGGATCCTGATGACTGTATGCAGATTTTGAGCCTGCAAAGTGTGTCTTCGCCTCCTGAATCTCTTCTCTTTCTTGAAGTTCAGGCTTCTATTGGTGGGGAAGATGGTGCTGACCACCCTGCTAACCTCTTTCTCAATGCTGGTTTACAAAGTGGGGTTTTGTTCAGAACAGTGGTAGATATGGTGACTGGTCAGCTTTCAGATGCACGTTCCCGGTTCTTAGGACTTAGAGCCCCAAAGCTTTTCTCCGTGCTTGTCAGAGGACGGCGTGCTATGCTTTGCCTGTCAAGTCGACCCTGGCTTGGTTACATCCACCAAGGGCATTTCCTTCTAACACCCCTTTCATATGAGACACTTGAGTATGCAGCTTCGTTTTCTTCTGATCAATGTGCGGAAGGTGTGGTTTCTGTAGCTGGGGATGCATTAAGGGTTTTTACTATTGAAAGATTAGGAGAAACATTTAATGAAACGTCTATCCCGTTGAGGTACACCCCGAGAAAGTTTGTGCTTCAGCCTAAGAGGAAACTCTTGGTAATTATTGAAAGTGATCAAGGAGCATTTACTGCAGAAGAACGTGAATCCGCAAGGAAGGAGTGTTTGGAGGCTGCTGGGATGGGGGAAAATGGGAAAATGGAGATTGAGAATGGTGGTGATGACGAGGACAAGGAAGATCCCCGCTCTGATGAGCAGTATGGTTATCCTAAGGCTGAGTCAGAAAAGTGGGTTTCTTGCATTAGGGTTCTTGACCCTAAGTCTACAGAGACAACCTGTCTCCTGGAGCTTCAGGATAATGAGGCTGCATTCAGTATATGCACTGTAAATTTCCACGATAAGGAGTATGGGACCTTACTGGCTGTTGGTACAGCCAAGGGTCTCCAGTTTTGGCCTAAAAAATCTTTTGCCGCTGGATATATTCATATTTATCGGTTTGTGAAAGATGGAAAATCGCTTGAGCTTTTGCACAAGACTCAGGTGGATGGTATCCCTCTGGCATTATGCCAGTTTCAGGGAAGATTACTCGCTGGTATAGGAACCGTGCTGAGATTGTATGACTTGGGGAAGAGGAGATTGCTAAGAAAGTGTGAGAACAAGCAGTTCCCAAACACAATTAACACTATTCATACCTATCGTGATAGAATTTATGTGGGTGACATTCAGGAGGTAATTATCTCGGGATAATTTTACATTTTCTTATTCGCAAATGATGCTCATGTTCGCTCTATTATTAATTTGTTTTATGTCCCAAAATAATTGAAATTGTGCAGTTCCATTATTTCCTTTTGCATGGAAAGTTTTCTACTCCCTCTGTCCAATGAATGTACCAAAATGAATGTCCATTTTTTAGTTTAGGAGAAATTTAAGAAAGTTGACATTTAAGCATTTTTGGAGCTTATATACACATGTCCTCAATGATCTCAACATATAACATTGTTAGTACTAGAGTAAACTGAGACATTAGGATTGCCAAGGAACTTTAAGTAACTCCACAAAAATAAAGGGGACATAGCCTCTTGGCAATTGTCAGGGGAAGGATCTAGCAAATGGTTCCCTCTCCCAACCCCCGCTTGGCGGGGAGCGCTTGGCGCACTGGGGTTTGCCCTTTATTAATTTTGGGACGAGGGGAGTACTTTTTTGTAAAAAAAAAAAACAGAAGTAAATTTATGCATCGTATTTGTTCGAAAGTAGTAAAGGGATAATGTTTGGGAGGTATATCAGAATTGATTTTTTGAATAATAAGTTACATTTTCTATTTGCAATACACAGGAACACTTTTGCAGTTTTTCTTTATTCAGTATTGATTGCTTACAATTATTTTTTCTGTTTCCAGTCATTTCATTACTGCAAGTATAGACGGGATGAAAATCAACTATACGTTTTTGCGGATGATTCCGTTCCAAGGTGGCTCACTGCATCTTACCATGTAGATTTCGACACCATGGCAGGTGCGGACAAGTTTGGGAATATTTATTTTGTGCGGTTACCCCAGGATGTGTCGGATGAGATTGAAGAAGATCCAACCGGTGGGAAGATAAAATGGGAGCAGGGGAAGCTGAATGGAGCTCCGAACAAGGTTGAGGAAATTGTGCAATTCCATGTGGGTGACGTGGTAACATGTTTGCAAAAAGCATCCCTTATTCCTGGAGGCGTGGAGTGCATGATCTACGGGACTGTAATGGGTAGTTTAGGTGCATTGCTAGCTTTCAGCTCTCGGGATGATGTTGACTTCTTTTCTCACTTGGAGATGCATATGAGGCAAGAACATCCACCTTTGTGTGGAAGGGATCATATGGCCTACAGATCTGCCTATTTTCCTGTTAAGGTATATCATCCTGCCTCGGTCACCATTTCGCACTGTCAGTGACACTAATGCATAAAGCCCTGGCTATTATTAAAATAAATTATGATGCATGTTTTGGTGATGCGTACTGTTGGGGCTGATCTATCTATAATTTCCCTGGGGTATCTCTCTTGACCAAATGAAATTTGGATCCCCTAAGAAAATCCAATACTAACTAACTGCATGACATAGGGCTATCAGGCTTCCTTCTACGGATACTATGTTAATTGTTTGGCTGGTTAATATCTCATGCTCATTTGTTTGTTCCCTTTGTGAAGTGTTTGAGGCCAAGTGAGCCGTGCTTTAGTGGTCGACATGCGTTTGGTGAGCTTTAGTCGTTTCGTGGGAGGAGAGAGTGAAAGACCTTTGGCATTGCCATTGCTTATTCATTTGGACAAGAGCAAATCTAGCCAGTAATTTACTTTCTGTGAGATGGTAACAGGGTGTACATTGCTTGTCTTTTTGACAGACTGCAGACATCGTCTGTGATATGTGGGAAATGGCAGGTTTGAGGTGGGGTTAGGGGGCATCAGGCGGAATAAGAGGTTTACCTATTCAACTAATGGGCTATTATGTGCAAGGCACTCCTAGTGATGTGTCTCTCTCCCCTTACTTTTGTAACTTGAAGATGCTAAATTTTGTTGAATGGTGTAGTGCATGTTCTCCAATGCAAGAGAAGCAACAGGATGTTTACCAAAGCTGCACCTGCACCAACCCCATCCCCTGAGGCTATCCTTCAATTTCCTAGCCAGACCAGTCCATTTCGATCTCAAGTTTCTCATCATGCCCAACCTCCCCTGCGACCAACTTTCCTTTGCTGTTCCCCTCAGCTAGCCATATATGCTTAGCCCACTATCATCCTCAGAACACTTCCTAGACGTTCCAATCTCTCATCATCCAGGTCTATTGTCTACTTTCTATATGTATGATTTTATATTACGGTTGTCCGTTCAAATGTGCTGCTTCTTGCAAACCAACCAAGGTAGAGGGAGGTGGTGTATTTAGAGGGAACAGTGGTGCTTGTACAGTCTCCTGTTATCATGGAAAGATTGGTGGAGTATCCGCATTTAGGGAGGTTAGGATGGTGACTTACTAGTCTTGGGAGTAGCAAGTTTAGAGAATTAGAAAATGGGTCTAACAGGCATTATGAGAGAATCCAGTTATGCCCATTGGTAAGCTTGGTTTTATTGCACAAGCCAACTGGCTATTGCCAGAAATACAAAAAAAAAAAAAAAAAAAAAGATTTCACATACGCATTTTCTTGCAAGCGGGCTGGGAAGGTTCGTAGGTATGGGCATGAATTGATGCACGTAGATGGTGGCAATTGCTTTTCAGACTTGGTTAGTGATTATTTATGTTTTGGGATGTGTAGATAATTGATTCTTTATGACCCTTCTTTGCTCTTGATTTTCACTTTTTTTTTTTTTTATCATCTTAAAATCTTTTTGTTAGTGTTTTTTTTTTTTTTTTTTGGTAGAAAACAGAAAACATTATGGAGCAGAATATTTGTATTTCCGTGAGAATAGTTCTCACGTCTATGCTGCATTTTCCTATGTATTTAGCATTAGGTCTAGTTGAAAATGGTGACTAGCACTTGTTAGAGCTATTGCACAGTAGCAGCTGCTTATTAACTGTTCTATGAATGTTACTTTCTGCTGGCGGTGCTTATAGATGATAGTAGTAATTATGGCGCACACTTTACTCCTTTATCTTATTTTGTAGGCTTGTTTGAAATTGCTAAGTGCTTCTTGTGAATTTTTATCTGAATTTTTGGTGGATGACTGAATAAAATACTAAACCCTTGAAATTTTCTTTGTAGGATGTGATTGATGGAGATCTGTGTGAGCAGTACCCTACATTGCCTCTAGATTTGCAGCGGAAAATTGCTGATGAATTGGATAGAACTCCAGGAGAGATCCTGAAGAAACTTGAAGAAGTTCGAAATAAAATTGTTTAGTATTCTTCATTCTTCTAAGGTGCACTTTTCACACCTCATCTCATTTTGCGATCTACTAGTCAAGCAGCTTACATTAAGTTCTGTGTTCTTGGAGTGATTTAACTTGTGATAATGAACTACTGTTGACTGGTACAACTTTGGGATGTATCCACTTGATGTTTCTTCATGTGGTGTACGTGGAGAGATCCTTTGTTATTTTTTCCATGCTAATTACCAATGGCCATTAGAGTGTTGTCAGAAGTTCCTGGGTTCTCTGTGTACCAATAAATATACTCCCTCCGTCCCACAAATATACAAAAAATTATCCCTTTTGGACGTCCCACAATAATCTACACTTTCCTAAAATGGAAATGGGACCCACTTCTCTCTACTCACAACACTTTTATAAATTTACTATTCTCTCCACTCATTCTCTCTCCTATTTTACTTTTACACTCACAAAACATTACCTTTATCACTTTTTACCTTAATCTCCGTGCCGGGCCAAAAAGTTTATACAATTGTGGGACGGAGGGAGTATATTAAGGGTGCATTGCATTTATTTTATTCATGTATTTCTGATACAATTGAAGTACCTACCGTAAGAATGAGAAGAATAGATGCATGAGTCAGCTCAAGTTGAGGTGATAGTAAAAATAATTGCAGAGTGTGTAGCAGGTACTGGAGTTGAAGAATAGAGCCGATTGAGTTTCAGGTGGAAACTCAAAACATTAAAATTTCTTGTGATCTTCTTATATGCACTGTGGAGAGAGATAGGTTCAAATTAAGGTAAAAAGGAAGCATCTCCAGCAAGCTAGGATAGGGCCATACTCGATGAATTGCAGGAATCGTTGACTCGTCCAACCATGTACTAGATATGGACAAAAGTTCACGATATTGTTTGGGAACACCACTTTTTAGAGTACAACGCTTTAGTAAGGCAGTTCTACTACAAGTGAGCCAAAATTGCACTTGTGATGATTCGTTTTTCTTGGTGAAAACATTTTTGGTATTGTTTTGTCATGCATTTGAAATTCTCATGGCTATTGTTTTTGTGCTAGAGATTAAAATTCTTAACCATAAAGGGTCAATTTCACATGCGCAGATCACACAGTTTTGGAGGTAATTCATCAAAGACGGATGCTTGTGATGAAAGAAGAAACAATGATTTTACCCCGTAGGCAGAACCTCATTCTCAATACGCGCAATTTGTTGTAATTAACCAGTAGCAGATTTCTTACGTTTGTATTTTATGATTTAATACTTTTAGAACTCCAAGTTAGTTGTAGGATTTGTCAATGTAATGTTGCTATGGAGTTTTTTTTTTACTTGTTTGGCTAAAAGCTTCTCCCTCTGTTAATTTCACTCGTATACTCCCTCCGTAGGGCTGTTACACGAATCGAGCCGGCTCGAGCTCGGCTCGGGCTCGGCTCGAAAAAAGCTCAAGTGGGTTCGAGGTGAGCTCGAGCTCGAACCAATTTTCAAGCTCGTCATTTTTTTGGAGCCGGCTCGTGTTCGGCTCGTATGTTCGACGAGCTCTGTTCGAGATCGATTTGTTTGAGCTCGACTCGGGCTCAGCTCGTTAAAAGCTTGAATGAATTTTAGTATATATATATATATATATAAGTCGAAGCTCGAGCTCGGCTCGTTAAAAGCTCGTTTGATTTCAGATTTTTTTCAAAAAATAAGTCGAAGCTCAAGTTCGTCTCGTTAAAACTCGAGTTCGAGCAGCTCGCGAGCCAGCTCGCGAAAAGCTCGAACATATATTCTGGGCTCTTATTCGAACTCGAGCTCGAAACTTCACGGCTCGGCTCGTTTACAGCCCTATTCGTCCGTCCCATATTGACTTGTTGACCTTTTCGGAAAAAAAAAATGTGTTTATTGTCAATGATAAAATTGTATGAAGAATGCTTTTTTATATTTTAGACATAACATTTATTTTGGATAGAAAAAAAAAAGAAGCAAATAAGAATTATGGAGTATTATTGATGTGCCTTTGGCTAATTATAACATGAATTGATATATGAATTATAACTTCTCACCAGCACTTTTTACATAACTTTATGTAGTATCGCTAAAACATTAACCCCCCCCCCCACCCACACACACACACGCACACTATCACATTTTTAACTGCCATGGCCACTACTTCTTGCTAGTGCTAGGTTTGTGAAGATTGTCATTTTCATTCTTTTGTTGTCTTTCCAACCTCGAGTTTCCTAACGAAATTCTCTCATCTAACCAATCGAAGATATCCGAAAACACCTTTTCTGTGTTTTCAGGGAACTCTCCATAGGTCAGCGCGTGCCACATTCCCTCGTACAACTTAAATGTCTTATCGTAGCTGGAAGCCGACTCGTACAAAAGTTTGCTAACGGATGGATCCGTGACTTTGTCATCTCCTCCATGGGCAATGAAGAATGGTAACGTAACCTCGTCAAGTCTACTTTCAAGATCAATGCTGACGTTTAGTAACTCGTTAGCTGTTTGCAAACGAAGTCGACCTTTGTAACAATAAGGGTTGGCTCGAACCTCTTTCCTTACTTCAGGGTCCCTAAATGCAACATCAACAATATCTTGACCGGGCACAATTTTCCATGTTGGAATAACTCGAGTAAGCCTTGTTAACACACTGATCACCAATGGACTTGGTTTCATCTCATCTGCAATCTGAAAATTCATACAAATTCAAATTTTAGTCCTCTCTCATCCCAGATTTCCGGTTAAGGTTATTATTTTCTTTTTGATCTGTCACACATTAATATTTATTGATTTTATTTTATAAATAACAAAATATAAACAATATTTTAATTAATCTTGAACAATTACTTTCTCTCATTACTATTATTATTGATCCATTTCACCAACCCCCAAATTTTAGGGATTTTATACTCACTACACCTAATCCCACTTGTATAGCTCCAAACCGTTGACATGGCAATGGCAAAAGACTAATGGGTAACTGGTCAAACATGATAGGAAGAGCAAAATAGTCTTTTCACAAAGTGGACCCATCCAAATTCTAATGCAAAAATAGGATGAGTGAAAATAAAATATTACTTTCCATCCGAAAATGTACAAAACTGTCCTGCACAGAATTTAAGAAAGTGTATAATGGGTACGTGTTATAAGTATAAAAGTTGAGGCAGAAAAATGAATGTGGGGTAAGAAATAGTTAGTGAACAATTATTGTGAGTATAACAAATGAGTGTTATGAATAAAAATGTATTAAAAAAATTAATTTTAAAAAAATGTATTTTTAAATGAAATACAGAAAATAAAAATTTGTGTCTTTTCAAATGAAACAGATAGGAGAGAGTATATACCTTACACATGGGAGCCACCAAGACCCCACCATCCCAATACTCTGGCTTCTTCCTATGTAATAGGAGAACCATTGCTCCTCCCATGGATTCTCCCAATAATATCCTCATCTTCCTTTTGTTTTCTTTCTTCTCTGCAGAATACACAAATAATTCAATCATTAATTTTGTATTAATAAATATAATTTTAATTATTTTTCAAATACATTATTTATTAATAATTGAATTTATCTTTTTTTATAAAACAAAATGTCAAAGTTTGACCATTCATAGTTACGTATTTGAATAACACAAATATGAAAAATCAAAATTGTAATACTCTTGCTTCAATTTCAAAATAAGGGTATAATTAATTAATTAAAAAAGAAGTTAAAAAACCCTTTTGAAGAAGTAAAACTGAATTAATAATGGAAAATAATTACCGCAAACGCCGGAGAAATGATCAGAACAGTCTGAAACAAGATCATCAAAGGAAGGGATAAAGCCATGAAGGCCAGCTGATTTTCCATGTCCTTGATTGTCTATTCCATAAACTGAATATCCTGCTTTTGCTAGCCTTATCCCAGTTTCTGTTTCCAAACACACCAATTCAATTCTATTAATTTTAGAATTTTTTTTTCTTTTTTATAATTTAAATTTGATGGATAATTAAGATTTTAAAGACTATATTTTTTTTTGTTGTTGAGAAATTAACCTTTCATGGAGATACTGCACTCCATGCCATAACCATGGCAGAGAAAGATCAAAGCTTTTGGTTCAACATTTGCAGGCACCCAACTGCATGTGAATAGCTTCATTCCTTTTGAATTCAATATGAATTCCTGTAATATCAAAAAAAAAAAAAAAAAAAAAACCCCACATATAGTTAGTTATTTTGATCATGCACAAATCATAAATCCCATCAAAAGAAAAATAGTACAAAAAAAAAAAAAAAAAACAGAGATCACAACTGTACATACCTCTTCATATCTGACACTTCCAACAACACTTGCCTGAATAAGTCAAAGGAAAATATAAAAAAAAAAAATCAGCATAGAACATATATATCTTCTGATTCTCGTACTCTTTGTTTTATCACGCCGTAATCGTATCAGACATTCCTATTTTAGTTTTGTTGACAAGGATCCGGTTGTGATAAACTAAAGAGACCGAGCATCATTATTGACATATATGAAAGTGTGTGTGTGTGTCATGAAAGGAGACTTTAGGGGCATACCATGAAAAGGGTATTTGAGAATTATGTTCTTGAGATGAACAAGAAAGAGGGGACAGAGAGAAAATAGAAAGGGTTTTTGGGAACTAATATGGAAATATTATCAAGAAGGAGAGGTAGAGAAAAGGGCTTTTGTGGAAACAAAGAGCCAAAAGAAAGGAAAGGTTTTGGATAGTTTTGAAGAAATGGTAAAGGACTTGACCCAATACTTATAGCCTTCCTTTGGGAGTAGAATAAAGTGCAAGTTGTGGGGTATAGTTTCTCTACAACTTGTCTCTTGAGTTTGGCCAGTGGCTTTATGTGCAGTGAATCTATTTATTGTTTTTAAGCCTTTAATTAACACCCTATTTTTGTCTAATTAAGGGATAAAAGGATTTTTTTTTTTCTAGATTATGTGTTTTAGCCACTTGCATTCTTGATTGTGGTTAATTTGTTAATTGTTATCGAGATAATTTAGGAACTTCTTTCGGGTTCCCAAATGATTGATTGTATCTAACAACTTATTTTTATACTCCGTGTCTCTGATTTGAATCACTCTCGTCGCTTAACTAAAAGATAATACCCTTCGTCCCGGCCGAAGTGTCCCAACTTTCTATTTTGGGCGTCCCATTTAAAATGTCTCATACCCAAAAAAAGAAAGTTTTTTCACTATTCCACCCACTCATTCTCTCTCCTACTTTACTTTTACACTCACAACATTCTCTCTCCTAACTATTCCTCCCACTCATTCTCTCTCCTATTTAATTTTTCTTACTCACAATATTTAAACTTTTCTCTTTCTTACATCACTTTTCTTAATTCTCGTGCAATTGTCCTTTTCGAACACTTCGGCCGGGACGGAGGGAGTATATTAAAAACGTGTGTAACTCGGCTTACTCTCACCACATTATGGCCAAAAAACTCTTTCTCAAACCGTATCCGATGTCTTTTCATACGAGAATACAGAGATTCAAACCTTATCAACTGCAATTTATAGCACTTTCAATTTCAAGTATCACTTTTATAATATATTAAATCATTCATTAAAAAAAAAAAACTCACCGCATCTTGCTCTCGATCATTATCCGCTATCAACTCTTGCTAGCTTCGCAACTCATTCCATCCCCGTTAGGGCAACTTCAACAATGGTATTAACTAGATAGGGATCAAATTCAAAATTTGATACCTACTTATCACTATTCATAGTATCAAAAATTTCATCTCCAACAATAGGTATCAAATTCATGGTATCAAAGTATATTTTTATATTTGTTAAGTTTATTAATGTTTTCAACACTATCAATTATTTTAAACTATGACTATGCTTTAATTAATTATTTTTTAATAAAAAAATATAATCATTATTTTATTATTATATAAAAAGTCATTTAAAATTAATATTAAAATAATTATTTTATATTAATTTAATTTTAAATTTCGGATATTTATATATATTACAAAAATAATATTTATTTTGAGATGATTATTTTTTAATTTGAACATTTATTGAGAAAAAGAATAAGGAATTGAGTTTTGAAAAATTTGGTGTAGTATTAGCAAAGGTAGCAAATTTGCTACCTTTACTAATACTACACCAAAATTTGATACCATTCAATTTAGTTGTTGGAGTTGCTAATACTTCTCAATGGGTATCAAAATTTGTATTTGATACCCATTGTTGGAGTTGCCCTTATTACCTTTGTAATATAATATAATGCCTCCGTCCCAGTTCAATTAATACTTATTTTCTTTTTGGTTTGTCCCAATCTAATTGATACTGTCCAAAATGGAAGGGAATCTTTACTATATTTTTCACTCATTCTCTCTCCTATTTTAATTTTACACTCACAACATTCTCTCTCCTAACTATTCATTTCACTCATTCTCTCTCCTATTTAATTTTTCATACTCACAACATTTTCTTCCACTTTTTCTCTCTCTTACTTTTCCTTAATCTGTGTGCCCAAAATTTTGGTATCAGTTGGACTGGGACGGAGGGAGTATAGGTTTTTTTTTGAGAAATTGAAGAATGGAAAGAGAAATGTTTATTTTCTAATTTAGTAATTTCTCTATATGAATTAAATTAATCTTGCTATATGTTGGAATTTTGCGCAACATGATATTCAGAGTGTGATTTTCGACTGTTTGGCAACGGGGCATACATACCATCGTCCATCCAAATCATGATGATTGAACCACCGAAATGAACAATAAATCCAAATCAAGATTTCTCACCAGCTCAATTACCATTCTTATTTAGTGGTTTTAAGAAAAAATAAAAATATAATTAAGGGAAAATATTTAGGTATAATGTCGCTTTAAATTTCCAAAACAATTTGTTCTTTTGTCATTAATTTTGATAATATTTTTTTCTACTTTTGGTTTATAGATATTTCAGCATGATCCATTAAATAATACTCCCTCCGTCCCAAAATGTTTGTCCCATTTGACTTTTTTGTTGAACTTTGACCACAAATATATGACAATTTAATTATGTTAATGAAATTCTAAAAATTCCTATTGATTCACCATTAATAATATTATCAACAACAACTTTTAGAATTTCATGAACATGATTAATCTCTCATAAATTTGTCACAAAAGCTCAACAAAAAGTTAAATGGGACAAAACATTTTTTAATTTAAATACTATTACTTTCATTTTTATTTTAATCATTTAATCATATAAAAAACAAAGGGATAAATACCGAAATCTTCCTTTTAAAAAATTTATATCCAAAAAACCTTACAAATAATTATTTTATCCAAAAAGCTCTGAAATTAGATTTTCAATAACAAAAAGTTCAAGATTTAACAATTTAACCAATTTAACCAAAAAGGGGAGGGGGGGGGAGGGAGATGAAGCTGGCCAGAAAGGGAGAGGAAGGGGGACCAGGGGTTAAGCTGATGGAGAAAGTAAAGAGAGGAAGAATGAGTGTGAAATCAGAAATGACAAATTTGCCTCTAAAAAGTTATGTGTATGGCACATAAAACCTCCTCCGTCAACAATCTAACGATAATTAGTTTTTATATCAATTTGTAACAAAATGACAAACTTAGGACTCGAATTGTCTAAATTTCAATGTTAAGAACTAAATTACGAAGGTCATACGAACTTAGGTAACCAAATTGCGAATTGCCCTTTTTATCACAAGTAAAGATGTTAGAATTGATAAAAATAGTATCTCTAATACAAAATTTAAAATTATAAGTACTAAATAATATTTTCTAAAAGAAAAAGGGGGTTAAGCATCCAATTAATCAAATTTATAATTCGAGGCCAAATTTTTATGATCATTTTATACCTATAATAATATTTTGATAGGATGTTGTATTTGTAAGTTTACCAAGTCATTAATGAAATATTCAATGAAACAATGGGACAGGGTAACAGAAAAGTTGTGATATACATACTCCTTCCGTTCCATTTATAATTTCACTTAATATTTATTTCGTTTATAATTTCACTTAGGGGTCATTTGGTAGCTTTTTTTAGCGTTGGATAAGATTATTAGTTCAATAAGCTTGATATTTGGTATATTAAATACAACCGATGTAATAATTCTAACAACCTGGATAAGACCTCTTATTACCTCTTATCCAATTCATATTATTCCAAAAAAAGAGTGATATAATTAATTCCTGAAATAATAATCTCCTGATTATTAATACATCTTAATCCTATCAGCCTACATAACATAACGAGCACTTAATATATCTACATGGGTGTTCCATTTAATAGTTCACTTTATCTAAAATTAAATGGGTACCACTTAATATACTCATAACAATAACACATTTACTCTAATTTATATTTCCTACTCAACCATACTTTCTCCGTCTCACACCTACGTGCATATTTTGCCATTTTGGGCGTCACAAACCTACGTGCACATTTTCTAAAATTGACAGAAATTTTTACTATTCTCTCCACTCATTCTCTCTCCTACATTATTTTTATACTCACAACACCATTATAATTTACTATTCCCTCCACTCATTCTCTCTCTTATTTTACTTTCACACTCACAACACTTTCAATATAATACTCCCTCCTTAATTTATGTGCAAAAGTCAAAGTGTGCACCTAAGTCCGGGACGGAGGGAGTATATACTAACAACAAATCACATTTTTCATTTTTTCATAATTTATGTGCTTAAACAAAATAGTAAAATTATAAATGAGATAAAAGGGAGCATATATTTTGTGGCTTTAGTATTACTACTATGAAGTAATGTGTTTGATATCCATACATTACAAAATGTATGTCGTTTGTCACAAATATCTATTAAAATAAAAATAGAGGATGATAGACGAAGTCAATTCATACAAGGTAGAGAAGAATAATATGAAAGACTTCATTGATTATGTTGTTAGAGGTACATATTTATAGGGTTATAATGGGAGGAGGTAATCTCCCATAAGGTTTCTAGGTCTATACAATCTTCCTAATCTAATACAAGGATTGAGTTTCCTAAACTATACTCCCTCCGTCCCAATAAAAGCTTCACCAGTTACCCAAAAGGGCGTCCCGTTAGAAGCTTTACCTTTCCTAAAATGACAAAGAATCTTTACTATTCCACCCACTAATTCTCTCTCATATTTCACTTTTATACTCACAACACTTTTCAAATTTACTATTCCCTTCACTCATTCTCTCTCCTATTTTACTTTTACACTCACAACATTTTCTCCACTTACCTTTTTCCTTAATTTGCGTGTCGGACCAAAATGGTGAAGCTATTATCGGGATGGAGGGAGTATATAACAATATATACTTGAATATAATATTATGATATTATATTCCTAATACGCTCTCGCAAGATGGATTGTGACGACCCCAACCCTAGGCACTCATTTTAAATATTAAATTATATGCTTTTAATATTTATGTTATCTTTATGTGTTCAATTATGTCTTTAAATTCTTAAATTAAGATAAATTGAGTGAAAAGTAAATTTAGGACCTTATGAGAATTTATTGGACATTAAATAAAGAAACTAAGGGAAATAATAAAATTGGGAAAATGCTAAATAATATGGGGAGGTTAATTGAGTAGGATGAATTATTGGGTTAAGGGTTAAGTTTAAATTAAAAATAAAGATGAAAGCCTTCTTGGTAGATATTTGTAGGAGGGGCCAATTTTCTTGCCCTCCCATCCTCTTGCCAAGTGTCCATTCCCCACACCTCCTCTTACTCCCCTTCCCCTCCTTCTCCTTCATTCACTACCATTCTTCATCCTAGAGAAAATAGAGAAAACCTCCATTGAAGTCCCCTTTGCCCAAGCTTTGAAGTCAAGCATTTCTTCACCAAAAATCAAGTCCTAGAGCACCATTGAAGTTGGATGACCTAGAGGAAGCCATCTAGCTAGAAAGATCAACATTTTCTTATAAAATCCAAAGGTGAGTTGTTATGATTCCCTTCTTCTATGTGTTCATGAGTTCTTTGATTGTTGTTCTTGTTCTTGAAATGATGATTCCTTGCTTGGAAACCCAAATGGGTGTTGATTGATAGAAAATGGACTTGGTTGAAGTTAGGGTTTAAGGAAGAGAATCTAAAGGGTTGAAATGGGTGGGATTTGTAGTGATAATCCTTCTAGGGTTGATTGGGTTTGGGTTTATATGTTTTGAATGGGACTTGGTAAGATGAAGGTGTTCTTGGGTGTTCTTGATCAAGCCATGGTAGAGGGAAAGAAGAACTAGGTTAAAAAGGGTTAAAAATCTGCAAAAGGGGCTGGAGGAGGCTTGGGCGGTCGCCCATGGGGGCTTGGGCGGCCGCCCATCATGGCAGGAGGTTCAAATTGCTTTGAAGTACACTTGGGCGGTCGCCCAAGTAGGTTAGGGCGGTCGCCCAAGATGGCAGAAACCACAAATTCTCTAGAGGTCCACTTGGGCGGTCGCCCAAGTGTAAGGGCGGTCGCCCAAGACCCTGAACCAGTTTTTCTTAATTTAAACTAGGATCGTTTGGCAAGTTGTTTGGCCACTTAAAAATGGTGACTCCCACTTAGTAATTGAACTTGAACCTTCATTAAGGTATGGTATCCTTGTACATGGAATTTGTAGGGTAGGTTTATAATCCCTCATTTCCTTACTTGATGTTATATATATTGTTGTTGATATTGTTTAGTGTATTCATAAATTGTTACACTTTGATATTGTTGGGCATGAGTATATATTACCATGTGGCTATTGTTTATCCCTTTTTGTGGATTTTATTCAAGTATCTATTATGTGCTTGATATGTGTGAGTCAGCTGACGTTGGGGGTATAACATAATACGGTCAATTATGGAAGTGTGACCTAATGTGATCGGATTATGTTATATCTGTGACCGTCCCCTCCTGTGGCCACAGGTTGGGGTTATAGCGTCTGTATTGAGCCAAAAGCCTTACAGAGTTGCTACTGTCTTATTTGGTTCCCTGAAAAACGGGTCTTATAAGACGTGAGTATTGCTTAAACGGCTTCTGTAAGATTGGATTATTATTATAACCAATGTTGTACGACCTCTTGTTCGAGGCGGGAAAAGGTAAACCAAGGTAATGGAATGTGTTTATAGCTTTCCCAATGTGTTATGTGCGACTTGTTATATGTTGCATTTATTTGGCATATTCTTTGCATCCATAATAGCTTCTTTGAGATTTATTCTCACCCCTCTCCCTTTCTTGTTTTAGATCCCGAGACAGGCGGACCGGCTAAGTAAGGACGGAGAGGAGTTTGGAGTAATCTTTTGGGGTATTGTCAGGGTATGTTTAGGGTGACGTATGAAATTGTATTTTGGTAATTCCTTCTTGGAGTTTGTAATTATAAACTTTAAACTCTACGCCATAATCTTAATCTTTTGTAACTAAACAGTTGACCGTTTTCAAAGTTAGTTATCTCCTCCTCCGATGTGGAGTTGAGTGGAGTTATTTCGAAATGTTATATTATTAATGTTATGTTTGAAAGTCAAAGCAAAGTTTTAAAAGTTTAGTGTTTTTGGGTTAGATTTGAGGACGCTCCAACTCGGGACACGTGTAGGTTCCGGGTCGGGGTCCTCACAGTTGGTATCAGAGCTCGGTTAGAATTCTCGGGTAGAGTCTAGCTGAGTGAGAGTGTGTGATAACTGACGTCGAGTGTTTAATGCAGGAGTTTGTTGTTATGGCGGGAAATGATGGTGATCAGAATTTGGGTTTGGGTGGTGTTGGTAATCCGAATGCCGAGATGATGGATATGTTCCGAGGGTTTCTTGACATATGGCAACTCGGAATCGAGAACCGAATCGAGAATCAAGGCGGCAAGGGCAACATGGTTTGGAGAAGTTTGTGAAGATGTCTCCTCCTAGCTTCAACGGAGATCCGGATCCGGTGAAGGGCGAGAGGTGGCTTGAGGCTATGAATAAGATTTTCGCGGCTATGGAGAGTTCGGATGCGGAGAAGGTGAGATGTGCCGTTTTCAAGTTGGAAGGACCCGGCGAGCACTGGTGGCGAGTGTAGTGAAGGATGGTTGGGACCGGGATTTGACACCGCAGACTTGGGAGAACTTCACACGCAAGTTCCGGGATCACTTTGTACCGATGGTTACTAGAGACAAGAAGGAAGGCGAGTTTCTGAAACTGGAGCAAGGGACCATGACGATAGCGCAGTATTCAGCAAAGTTCACAGAATTGGCCCGATATTGTCCTCATTTGGTGCCGGATGAGGAGAGGCGAGTCTACCGGTTTGTGAAAGGTTTAAGGGTTGAGTTCCGGAAGCAGTTATTGACACATAACTTCGCCAACTTCCAAGCAGCAATGAATATGGCGTATCGGATTGAGAATGACATAGAGGAGCATCGTGGTAAGAATGAAGGCGGAAACAGGAATAGATTCCAAGGTCAAGGTTCGGGACAGAATAGAGTTCAGCCGAGGACGTTCACTCCGGGAGCAAATCGAGGAGGAAATGTGGCGACTCCGGCAAATCGTGCGACTCCAGGTCAGTTTGGGGCAACATGTGGGTTTTGCAAGAGGCTAGGGCATTCGGAGGACAAGTGTTGGAGCAAACAAGGAAAGTGTTTGGAGTGTGGGTCGGCAGGCCATTTTAGGAGGAATTGCCCCAAGTTACAGAATAAGCAAGCTTCGGGTACCGGATTTGGGGGACAAGGTAGTGGTGTGAAGAGAGATGTTGATGGGAAACCTAAGGATAGAGTCCAAGGTCGTGTGTTTGCTTTGGGTCGAGGAGAGGTCGATCCTAATGCCGTCATTAGAGGTATAGTTCTGTCTCGGGAGTTAAGGCCCGCATTCTTATAGATCCGGGTCTTCCCATTCATTGTGGCATCGCATTTTGCATTCTCATTGCATACCTTGCCTGAATCTATGCCTTATGTGTTAGAGGTCTCTACTCCTATGGGAGAGAGCCTCACATCTTCTTTGATATATCCTGGTTGTGATGTGACTATATGTGGGCATGTATTGCCGGTGGATTTGGTCGAGTTACCAATCCGTGATTTTGATGTGATCCTGGGGATGGATTGGTTGAGTCAGTGTCATGCTTTGGTAGGCGTCGTAGAAAACGAGTCTCATTTGCTATGCCTGACGTGCCTACTTTTATATTTGATGCGGATAGATCTATGTTCGGGTTACATGTTATTTCTGCCTTAAAAGCTAGAAAGATGCTATCTAAGGGGTGTGCGGGTTACTTAGCTTATGTGGTAGATTCCAATAAGAAGTCTTCCGAGTTAGCTCATGTTCCGGTTGTGAATGAGTTTAGCGATGTGTTTTCTAGTGAGTACTCTATGCCTCCGGATCGTGAGGTAGAGTTTTGCATTGACTTAGTGCCCGGCACCGCTCCTATCTCTAAAGCACCCTATAGAATGGCTCCGGCCGAGTTAAAAGAGTTGAAGGTCCAATTGCAAGAATTGTTAGACCGAGGTTTTATTCGTCCTAGTGTGTCTCCGTGGGGAGCACCGGTCTTGTTTGTTAGGAAGAAGGATGGTACCTTACGATTGTGTATTGACTATCGTTTGTTGAATCAAGCCACCATTAAGAATAAATATCCTCTTCCGCATATAGATGATTTGTTTGACCAACTCCAAGGTTCCGTTATCTACTCAAAGCTTGATTTGAGAAGCGGATACCATCGATTGAAAGATTAGACCGGATGATATTGCTAAGACAGCTTTCCGGACTAGATATGGTCATTATGAGTTTGTTGTGATGCCTTTTGGGTTGACTAATGCTCCAGTAGTGTTTATGGATATGATGAACCGTGTCTTCAAGCCTTATCTTGATAGCTTTGTGGTAGTGTTCATAGATGATATCCTTGTTTACTCTAAGTCTCGGGAAGAGCATGAGAATCATTTGAGGATTGTCTTGTCCGTTCTTCGGGAGAAGCAATTGTACGCCAAGTTCAGTAAGTGCGAGTTTTGGCTTGAGCAGATTTCTTTCTTGGGGCATGTTGTGTCGAGTTCGGGAATTTCCGTGGATCCTTCAAAGATTGAAGCCGTGGTTAATTGGAAGCAACCTTCGACTGTGACCGAGGTCCGTAGTTTTCTTGGTTTGGCGGGGTATTATCGGAGGTTCATTGAAGGGTTTTCTCGGATTGCGACTCCGTTAACTAGGTTGACTCGGAAGGATGTATCGTTTGTTTGGGATTCCAAGTGTGAAGAAAGTTTTGATGAATTGAAGAAGAGGTTGACGACGGCTCCTGTTCTTACCCTTCCGGATGGTTGTGAGAATTTTGTGATCTATAGTGATGCCTCGAAGGCGGGTTTGGGTTGTGTTCTCATGCAGAATGGGAAGGTTATTGCGTATGCCTCTAGGAAGTTATCACCGGCGGAACAGAATTACCCTACTCATGATATGGAATTGGCGGCGATTGTATTTGCGTTGCATAAGTGGAAACACTACTTGTTTGGGGCGAAGTTTGAGATTTTCACCGATCATAAGAGTTTGAAGTACCTATTTACCCAAAAGGAGTTGAACAACCGACAAAGGAGATGGCTTGAGTTCTTGAAGGATTTTGATTGTGTCATTTCCTATCATCCGGGGAAGGCCAATGTGGTGGCCGATGCGATTAGCCGAAAGGCGTATGTCACAGCTTTGAGTTCTCGGGAATTGAAGAGTGAGGTAATTATTGCGAATGTTCGAGCCGTTCCGGCATTGTATGGAGATTTGAAAGAAGCTCAACAAGGAGATCCGGAATTGAAGAAAATTTTAGATCAAGTGCAAGATGGGAAAGCCGGGGATTTTGCTTTGAATAGAGATGGGATTTTAACTTTCCAAGGGAGAATTTGCGTTCCGTCATCGCCGGAAATCAAGAAGCGTGTTTTAGAGGATGGCCATAAGTCCAAGTTTGCGATTCATCCGGGGAGTACCAAAATGTATCAAGACTTGAAGCGTGGGTATTGGTGAAATGGTATGAAGAGGGAAATAGCGGATTATGTATTTAAGTGTTTAACTTGTCAACAGATTAAGGCGGAACATCAAAGACCGGCGGGACTACTTCAACCATTGGATATTCCGGAATGGAAATGGGAAGGGATCTCGATGGATTTTGTTTCGGGTTTACCTCTTACCGCGAAGAAGATGGATGCTATTTGGGTTATTGTGGATAGATTGACGAAGTCGGCTCATTTTCTTCCGGTGTCAACTAAGTTTTCGTTAGAGAAGTTAGCCCAGTTGTATATGAAAGAGATCGTTCGACTTCATGGGGTTCCGGTTAGTATTGTTTCCGACAGAGATTCGAGGTTTACTTCTAGATTTTGGAGAGCACTGCATGAAGCCTTGGGTTCTAAGTTGTGTTTTAGTACGGCGTTTCATCCTCAAACCGATGGTCAGTCCGAGAGAACTATTCAGATACTTGAGGATATGTTACGAGCTTGTGTAATGGATTTCCAATTGTCTTGGGAGGATCATCTACCTTTAGTGGAGTTTGCCTACAACAATAGTTATCAGTCAAGTATCGAGATGGCTCCGTATGAGGCGTTGTATGGTAGGAAGTGTCGATCTCCGATGTGTTGGGATGAGGTAGGTGAAGCGAGACTTTGGGGCCCGGATTTGGTTCGAGACTCTACGGAGAAGATCAAGGTGATTCGGGATAGATTGAAGACAGCTCAGAGTAGACAGAAAAGCTACGCCGACAATAGAAGGCGAGATTTATCATTTCGGGTTGGTGACTTTGTGTTCTTGAAGGTTTCTCCGAGGACGGGGATTAAAAGGTTTGGTAATAAGGGTAAGTTGGCTCCGAGGTTTGTAGGTCCGTTTGAGATTTTAGAGAAGATAGGGGAATTGGCTTACCGGTTGGCGTTGCCTCCGTCTTTTTCTTTGCTTCATGATGTGTTTCACGTTTCTATGTTAAGGAAGTATTGTCATGACCCCTCCCATGTTTTGAGCTCTCCTCCCGATGATGTCCAAGCGGACATGTCTTATGTTGAAGAGCCGCTAAGAGTCTTAGAATTCCAAGTTAAGGAGTTGAGAACTAAGAGTATCCCGATAGTGAAAGTCCTTTGAAAGAATCATACCGTAGAGGAAGCAACGTGGGAGCTAGAGTCGGAGATGAGGGCAAAATACCCTTGGTTGTTTGAGAATTCAAATAAGTCTTTTTAAAATTCGGGTCGAATTTTCTTTAAGGGGGAGTGAGTGTGACGACCCCAACCCTAGGCACTCATTTTAAATATTAAATTATATGCTTTTAATATTTATGTTATCTTTATGTGTTCAATTATGTCTTTAAATTCTTAAATTAAGATAAATTGAGTGAAAAGTAAATTTAGGACCTTATGAGAATTTATTGGACATTAAATAAAGAAACTAAGGGAAATAATAAAATTGGGAAAATGCTAAATAATATGGGGAGGTTAATTGAGTAGGATGAATTATTGGGTTAAGGGTTAAGTTTAAATTAAAAATAAAGATGAAAGCCTTCTTGGTAGATATTTGTAGGAGGGGCCAATTTTCTTGCCCTCCCATCCTCTTGCCAAGTGTCCATTCCCCACACCTCCTCTTACTCCCCTTCCCCTCCTTCTCCTTCATTCACTACCATTCTTCATCCTAGAGAAAATAGAGAAAACCTCCATTGAAGTCCCCTTTGCCCAAGCTTTGAAGTCAAGCATTTCTTCACCAAAAATCAAGTCCTAGAGCACCATTGAAGTTGGATGACCTAGAGGAAGCCATCTAGCTAGAAAGATCAACATTTTCTTATAAAATCCAAAGGTGAGTTGTTATGATTCCCTTCTTCTATGTGTTCATGAGTTCTTTGATTGTTGTTCTTGTTCTTGAAATGATGATTCCTTGCTTGGAAACCCAAATGGGTGTTGATTGATAGAAAATGGACTTGGTTGAAGTTAGGGTTTAAGGAAGAGAATCTAAAGGGTTGAAATGGGTGGGATTTGTAGTGATAATCCTTCTAGGGTTAATTGGGTTTGGGTTTATATGTTTTGAATGGGACTTGGTAAGATGAAGGTGTTCTTGGGTGTTCTTGATCAAGCCATGGTAGAGGAAAAGAAGAACTAGGTTAAAAAGGGTTAAAAATCTGCAAAAGGGGCTGGAGGAGGCTTGGGCGATCGCCCATGGGGGCTTGGGCGGCCGCCCATCATGGCAGGAGGTTCAAATTGCTTTGAAGTACACTTGGGCGGTCGCCCAAGATGGCAGAAACCACAAATTCTCTAGAGGTCCACTTGGGCGGTCGCCCAAGTGTAAGGGCGGTCGCCCAAGACCCTGAACCAGTTTTTCTTAATTTAAACTAGGATCGTTTGGCAAGTTGTTTGGCCACTTAAAAATGGTGACTCCCACTTAGTAATTGAACTTGAACCTTCATTAAGGTATGGTATCCTTGTACATGGAATTTGTAGGGTAGGTTTATAATCCCTCATTTCCTTACTTGATGTTATATATATTGTTGTTGATATTGTTTAGTGTATTCATAAATTGTTACACTTTGATATTGTTGGGCATGAGTATATATTACCATGTGGCTATTGTTTATCCCTTTTTGTGGATTTTATTCAAGTATCTATTATGTGCTTGATATGTGTGAGTCAGCTGACGTTGGGGGTATAACATAATACGGTCAATTATGGAAGTGTGACCTAATGTGATCGGATTATGTTATATACGTGACCGTCCCCTCCCGTGGCCGAGTTGGGGTTATAGCGTCTGTACAGCCAAAAGCCTTACAGAGTTGCTACTGTCTTATTTGGTTCCCTGAAAAACGGGTCTTATAAGACGTGAGTATTGCTTAAGCAGCTCACTGTAAGATTGGATTATTATTATAACCAATGTTGTACGACTACATTCGGGACGGGGGAAAAGGTAAACCAAGGTAATGGAATGTGTTTATAGCTTTCCCAATGTGTTATGTGCGACTTGTTATATGTTGCATTTATTTGGCATATTGCTGCATCCATAATAGCTTGCTGAGATTTATTCTCACCCCTCTCCCTTTACTGTTTTAGATCCCGAGACAGGCGGACCGGCTAAGTAAGGACGGAGAGGAGTTTGGAGTAATCTTTTGGGGTATTGTCAGGGTATGTTTAGGGTGACGTATGAAATTGTATTTTGGTAATTCCTTCTTGGAGTTTGTAATTATAAACTTTAAACTCTACGCCATAATCTTAATCTTTTGTAACTAAACAGTTGACCGTTTTCAAAGTTAGTTATCTCCTCCTCCGATGTGGAGTTGAGTGGAGTTATTTCGAAATGTTATATTATTAATGTTATGTTTGAAAGTCAAAGCAAAGTTTTAAAAGTTTAGTGTTTTTGGGTTAGATTTGAGGACGCTCCAACTCGGGACACGTGTAGGTTCCGGGTCGGGGTCCTCACATGGATGGTCCTTGGATAAGTCCAATCTTGAAGAATGATGAGGTGAATCCGGTTTGATGTAGCGGGTGGAGACGGATGTGTTCCCGGACGTGGATGTGGCTGTAGGGTTTGTGACAGGAAAAAAAAGTGGCCTGTACGTCCGTGGTTGGAGGCCAATTTTGAACATGGCAACTTGGGTTGGTTGTGGGGCGGTTTGGGTTTTGTCATCACACCCAAGGAAAGTGGTTCGTACGTACGTGGTTGGAGGCCAGTTTTGAACATGGCAACTCGGTTTGGTTGTGGGGCGGTTTGGGTTTTTCCATCGCACCCAAGGAAAGTGGTCCGTACGTCCGTGGTTGGAGGTCAGTTTTGAACATGACAACTCGGTTTGGTTGTAGGGTGGTTTGGTTTTTGCCATCGCACCCAAGAAAAGTGGTCCGTACGTCCATGGTTGTAGGCCAATTTTGAACATGGCAACTCAGTTTGGTTGTGGGGCGGTTTGGATTTTACAATCGCGCCCAAGAAAAGTGGTCCGTACGTCCGTGGTTGGAGGCCAGTTTTTCAAAAAAAGGTGGGGGGGGAGTGTCAACTTTGCCAAGGGTTGTGTGGAGAAGCTCTTCACCATTGATAAAGATGGGAAACTTTTTATCATGTCGCTGCTAATGCTTGGGTTTTGAGGTCCACATCCGAACAAGTTTGCTGTAGAAAGTATCACGGTTGACATGATTTCACTAAGAGAGAAAGATGATCCGACTTGGGGTGATGAGTTTGGGAGGATTTGAATAACTAATGGAGATTTCGAGGAGGAGAGAATCGGTGGAAGAAGGAAGGCTTGTGACAGGAAAAAAAAAAGGCTGTGAAATTGGCTAAAGGTGCATTGAACTTGGTTACTTGTAAAATGGACAAAGGCAAAAGTATTTGTGGCAGGGATAATACTGTGAGTAAGGCTGTGAATTGATGCAGATTTGTGTTGTAGGGTTTATTGATGGATGACGGAAGCAATGTAGTATTTGAGGGTGGGGCGGCTTTAGGGTTTTGCCGCTAGGGTTTGACGGAAAAGTTCTATTATGGATCTTATAGCTCTGATATTATATTAGAATAAAGGAGAGAGAGACAAAGTCAATTCATACATGAAGAGAGAGAGAATTGATATAAAAGACTATATTGATTATGTTGTTAGAGTTACATATTTAGAGGGTTACAATGGGAGGAGGTAATCTCATATTCGATTTCTAGATCTATACAATCTTCATAATCTACTACAAGGATTAAGTTTTCTAAACTATACTCCCTCCGTCCCATGATAATATATAAACTTTTCTTTTTGGGCGTCCCACAATAATAGTATACTTTTCTAAAATGAAAAAGAATTTTTACTATTCCCTCCACTCATTCTCTCTCCTACATTATTTTAATACTCACATCACCATTATAATTTACTATTCTCTCCACTCATTCTCTCTCCTATTTTATTTTCACACTCACAATACTTTCAATATAATATTTCCTCCTTAATTCCCGTGCAAAACCCAAAAGTCTATAAATTCAAGGGACGGAGGGAGTATATAACAATATATACTTGAATATAATATTTGTTGGAAAAATAGTGTGTTTTGAAGGAAATTAATGGATTAATTTCTAAAGGATAATTTTGTCAAATTACTTAAGTGGTTTAGTGTTTGTGAAATAAAATATTTATATGTCCAAAATGATTTTTGGATGAATTAAATATAAATGCTCAAAGGATTTGGCAAAATTTTGCTAATAAATTTTGATTCTGTAAATAAAAAATGGCTTTGATTTTTACTGAAGTGCTTAGCCGAGCAGAGTATTGACTCGGACGAGCAGAGCATGACAGAAAGTCCAAAGTTTCTGGAAAGCCATGCTCGGTCGAGGCATATGCCTTGCTCGGCCGAGCAGAATCTAGCAAAGCGCTCGGCGCCGAGCAAGGTACATGACTTCGGCAGCAGATCCACATGCATTAATGAGTTGTTTGATTTTCAAACGGTAAAGAATACTGGTGTGAAATGAAAATAAAAACTGAATTTTGAGATTAAATGGATTTAATCTTTTCAGTTTAATGGGTTTAATTTTGATGTTTAATTCCAAATTAAATCCTTGGATTCCAAAGGCATTAAAAAGGGCTTTTGACAAGGTTGAAAATATCCTTTAGAAAATTTGAGAAGAACACACAAACAGAAAACCACTTGCAGCCAACTTCCTCCTCCATACCTTTTGCTGCATATTGTCATCTCTTACTTTTGGCCTCCTTGCATAGTTAGAAGAAGAGGTGATATCGTCCAAGCATAGTTCAGCGCGCCGGGAACTTTAGGTGCAAAGTGCCTTCGGTCCGCACGTTCTATCCTGGAAGACAAGCGACCCAAGTAAACTCAAGCACACTCGGTGAGGGGTCGAATATGTCTTAAGGAGACAATGATTTCATTGGGCTCGTGCAAATTCTACAACTTATCCTTTGTATTTTCAATTTTTGTTAATTGTATTTTATTTATATTTTCTGTAATTGTATCACCCTTGTAACAATATTATGATATTATATTCCTAATAATATCATCATAATATTGTTTCGCAATAAATGTTCAAATTTACTTTTCATTTTAAATGAAATTATTTTGACTTTCATTTTGGGATGGATGGTAATATAATTTTTATTATTT
>JAFEMH010001867.1:132500-152500 GCA_022495995.1 Adenophora triphylla var. japonica | reverse complement strand
ACTATATGAGATCTAGAATTTAATCATTCTAATTAATAAGACAAATAGGATATTATTTTTGGGACAAAGGAATATGTCTTTCTAACAACATAACTAATAAGTAGGGATGACAACGGATCGGGTTCGAATCGGATCAGTTCTGATCCGAATCCGATTCGAACATGACAAACCCTTTATCGAACTCGACCCGATCCGAAGGTATCTGATCCAAATCCCAATCCAATTTGAAGCTTTCACGTTTTTTTTTAGCTTAGCAGTTCATGTAATCAAATTGCCATCAAATTACAAACCAATCTATATCTTTATACCCTAAATAACCATTAAACAGTCATGGATTACTTCTAATTCAAATCATTAATAAAAGGAATGAGATAGAATAATCGACTCACCTTATACAAAATTTGGCGTCGATTGTTAGAGATAAAGAAGGAGATTCACTAAATATTCAGTTACCTAAGTTGGTATTGAACCAATTTAGGAAAGTTACCTTAGTTAGAAATATTTTTCAATTAGAATTATATTTACTATATTAGAATCCTAGTCATATTAGTTTTTTTTTCCCAACCCTCAACCCCACCCCTTATTGCTCAAATCAATGTCTTTTCTTCCACCAAAGAAAAGCCATTAAATATTTTTTTTCTTTTCCTTTTCTCTTAAAATCATTTTATTTCTTTATCAATATTTTTTTTTCTCTTCCAACGAAGAAAAAATTATTCTTTATCTCAAATTAACTCTCATTCTCAAATTGGTCATCTCTTTGGCCACTTCAAAATTGGTGATGCTATTGTGTCATCTCCTTCTTAAACTTTTTTACTTATCTCAATGTAACGTTGAGTATTATTTATCCCCTTCAAAAAAAAAATCTTCTTAATTTTTTTTCTTATCTCAATGTAACGTTGAGTATTATTTCTCCTCTTCTCTCAATCTCCCTTTGACAACCAAATCCAATTCGTTGTCGAGACATAAAATAGTCGTTGAGACGTAGTCAATGGGATACAAAATTCCTCGTCATTTCGACGTAAAATTATCGTCATCACGACGTAATAAACAACAACAACAACAATAAACAACAACAACAATAACAAAGTCTTCAACAACAATAAAGTCTTCAACAACAACAAAATTTTCAGCAACAACAAGTCTTCATTATGTCCAAGATTGGACTCTCCTATCGGCCGTCCATCTTTCGGGAGCATGTTAGAGATAAAGAAGGAGATTCACCAAATATTCAGTTACCTAAGTTGGTATTGAGCCAACTTAGAAAAATTACCTTAGTTAGAAGTATTCTCCAATTAGAATTATATTTACTATATTAGAATCCTAGTCATATTAGGTTTTGTTATTACCTTATTTACTTCCTCTTGTTATGTATAAATATGGCATTTACAATATCAATAAAACTCAAAATATCTTCTTCAATATTTATCAAAGCTTACACCGATTGCCACAAATTAGACTCTTCTTGCCTCTTTCAAACAGACACGAACTACCAAATTTTACCTATACTCTTTTTCACTATTTCCTATTTAAAACATACCCACAACATATTAGAGGCTGCTGCTGTGAGACGAGCGGGTAGAGAAAGAAAGAGCAGAGACAGGTAGACGAGCGGAGAGAGAGAGACGAGCGGATAGAAAGAGAAAGAGCAGAGAGGGAGACGAACGGAGAGAGAGAAAGAGAGGCGGCTAAAATTTTATCTCCAAATTAAACCCTAATTTTTAGTTATGTACATAAGATTATTTGTGTTTTCTAAAAACATAAATGGTTAAAATAAAAATTGCAGCTTATGCCTATGGGATCGGGTCGTATCAACATTGGTATCGAACCTGGTCGAGTTATAAAAAACTGAAATCATATTCGAATTTTTTAAATCGGGTTCGATCAAATTGTCATCCCTACTAATAAGATGCATCGGATGTAGCACTGTGCGAATCGTCAGGTATAGCAGTTTTTGGACTCTTTTGTTTTTCTTGTACAATAGAAAAACATGATTACAGAAATGAGCAATTTGAATAAGATGCATCTTATTTTATAATAAAACTAGCCTAAACCCGTGTTCAAGGTCACATTTTTTTTTCTTAATTTTTTTTTTAATTAAAAAAAATCTTTTTTTTAAGGGCAAAATGAGAAAGAGACAAAATAGTGAGGACAAAATGGGGATTTCGGCCGGTAAAACTGTTCATAATGGAGCTTCTATTTATACTATAGATATAAATTATATTATTATACATGTTAATTCCACACTAACAACAATTTCAACATGTCAAATCCTTAATCAAGACGTTCTGAATCTCTTTTGACTGTCATTTGTACAAAATTTATATTGACCTAACTCTTTGGATTATCCATAACAATTTGCAAATTTTAACTTCATGGCCTGCAGCAGCAAGGTGTCCAAGGTTTGTCTTTGCTAATAAATAATGATCAAATTAATCTAAAACTTCTTGATTAATTAAGGCCTGCTTTGGGTGATGTTTAAGGAAATATGATCTGATTAAAGTAAACGACAATGTTCTTCTTTTAATTTATCTCACTTATTTGTCTAGTTTTTCTTCGTTTTCGGTTTGTGTTCCAAATGGAAAGAGATTCATAGATAAAATTGTCGATACGAGAATAAAGACAATTCTAGTCTTGTTTCTTATGTGTAACTGGTAGGGATAGGGGTTTACCGTGTATGCTAAATCTATAGTATAAATGGGAACTTGTCCTTGCTACAGTACTATGAACAGTACCAACTGCCAAATTTTTCATTTTGCCCTCACTAAGTTATCCCTTTCCCATTTTGCCCTTAAATTTTTTTTTTTAAATTAAAAAAAAAAAAACGTGTCCTCAAACACGGGCTTAATTAAAAAAAAAAAAACGTATCCTCAGACACGGGCTTTTACTAGTTCTTACATAAATCCGATCGAAAGAGGCATTGATTTGGTAAAACTTTTAGTGAATGTTGACATTTCTAATTGCTAGAAAAATACCACTGATTTGGTAATTTTGGCAGTTTACTACTTAGTTAGGCATATTCTTAAGCCTTTAACGACATGAGGTATATGGTAGACATGGGCAAACCGGAACCGGAACCGGGCGGAACCGGAGAACCGAACCGGAACCGGAACCGGCAGAACCGGAACCGGCTAGAACCGGAACCGGCCGGTTCCCGGTTCAATCTCGGTTCCTACTTTTTGAAAACCGTGGAACCGCCGGTTTTGGAACCGGAACCGGAACCGGAGAACCGGAACCGGGGAACCGGCGGTTCGGAACCGGGGAACCGGCGGTTTTTTCAGAAAATTCAAAAAAATTCAAAAATTTGCCCCTTTTTTTTCACCTTTTCAGTCAAATTTGCCCGTTTTTTTGAAAATATGTTAAAATAATTTGTTTATTATTCATCTTCATCCAAATTTGTTAGAATCTTAACAGTTTTGATGGCTTAAAAGAGAAGAAAAGGAAAAGGAAGTGACCAAAGTGCACTGACCAAACTTTGGGGTTGCTGGAATTTGGCATGGGCGGTCGCCCACATCTCTATTGGGCGGTCGCCCATGTGTGCAGAGAGTTAAACATTGCTTGAATTTGGATATGGGCGGTCGCCCACCTCTCTTGGGCGGTCGCCCACCCGACAAGCTTTTCAAAAAAAAAAAAGGCCAAAAAAGGAACCGGGAAACCGTGGAACCGGAACCGGAACCGGCATCAAGGAACCGGAACCGGGAACCGGATTTAGGCGGTTCCGTCCCGGTTCCTCCCTACCCCGGAACCGGAACCGGCGGTTCGGAACCGGAACCGGAACCGGGAACCGGATGCCCATGTCTAGTATATGGTAAATGAACTTAAGTTGAATTTTGACATAAAATAAAATTGTCACGTAAAACATCCTAATAATTTAAGGATTAAGAATTATTGCAGATATCAGTTTGTTATTATATATTGCAACAGTCAGTTAAGATAAGATTATGATTTTTATTACTTTTATAATGAGCGGGAAGAACAATATGTAAATCTATTTCAACAGGTTGTTGTATAGTCGGGTTAAACCAAATGATATTGAATGGTATGGCAATTTGGTTGTACTCTTGATGACGCCGTAACTTTTGGGGCCCCAATGAGAATAACTGATTTGGGATGATCCGAACTTATAACATAACACAAACAAGAAGTACTGTTAGAAATCAAGTCGAGTTTGATGTTAGTGAGATGTATCCGATTCATTAGAATCGGTTAATTAGGGATGTATCTATGTATATACAAAGTCTAAGCAAACTACTAGCCTATAATTTAGGATCTAAATTGACTAGTCTATCATCTTTCTCATATAAATATTTACCTACTAAATATACATAGATACATCCCTAATTAACCGATTCTAATGAATCGGATACATCTCACTAACATTTGATCCCGGCTCATGCCCTCATATGTGAGTATAAAATCTTTGAGGTATCATGAATTGAGAATAATTTGAATGCCTTAGTTTGTGTGTGTTAGGGTTTGAACAATGTGGCTTACCTTACTCTAGAAGACAAAGGGAAGTATTTATAGTGTAAGAGGGATCTGCTAGACAAGATCTCTACCATTGAGTATGTTTGTAATTACTTAGGATACGCGGCGAGCTCTGATAGGTATGTACGAACAATAGACACTGTATGTATGTCGTTAAATGGACGAAGAAGAGAGGAGCAGGTGACAGTTAGTTCGGCGTCACTGTTGGAATATTTTATGGACTTTACATATACTAGTATAATAAATAAAGTCTTTGGGCACATAGACGTATGTGCACTATAATTAATTGTATATGTCACATTAAATATTAAAGTATTTGGGCCTAATAAAGTGATCTACTAAAGTTGAAGGGGGCCCAAGTCATCTTTTATAAGTATGGGATCTATAATTAATATGTGTAGATACCTAAGGGGCCTAGTTGTTAATCTATAATGGGCTGACTAACATACTAGGTCATTATAAATATAGGGTTATGGTCCCCAATTGACCTACCTAGGTTTTATTCTCTTGATTCCCATTATCAATTGAATTCCAAGAACCCTAAGGATCAATTGGAAGGCAATAATCGTTCATCAAGTCTTCATCAAAGGATTCTCAAGATATTGCTATGGATTCAGGTTTGTCTATCGTTCCATAATCTTTGATAACATGAAGCATGATTGTCCTAGAATAAATATTCCGCATCATTCTAGGGTTTATGTATAATTAATTCCATAAAGTGGTATCAGAGCCGTAATCTTGCTCTGTTGTTGGGATTATTTGGATCGAATTGACTTTGTTGTTTATGATTTAATTCAATCAAAACCCGCTAAACCACCAAAATCAAGTATAGCAGCGACGGTGACCTTATTAGGGTTATTTCTCGCCGGTAACAGTCTCCGGTAGAGAGTGCTGTCGTCATTCGGTAATGCTTTTGTTAGGGTTCGAGTAGGAAATTGAAAGGAACCCTCAATGAGCCTCCAAGAAGAACAACCAAATTGACATTTTTTGAGGAGTCCTAGTACAGAACTGACACAGTAGTTTCATCATTGGCATTGGAGGGAGAGGTTTTATGATTGGTATTGCACGTGGGAATACAGATGACTCGTGGAAGAGATTTTAGAGTAACCAGCGGCATAAAAAGACCTTCAAGAGGCTGCTCATTCGTGGTTGTAGGCGGCAGAAATAAATCTTGAAAATAGCCACCCACTTCGGTATAAACCAGCCGCCTGTTCCGAAACCAAAATTCCCTTCATCATTCTGCAGATTTTGATTTTGATTTTGGTTGTGCAGTTTTCTGATTTTGGTTAATGATTTCTTTCCTCAATTGACTCGAAAAGAAGAAACAAAAAAAAAAAAAACCTCTTTCTTTTGATTTCTTGAATTTTGCTTCATCTTTTCCCTTTAACGTCGAGCCAAAGCCGAGGAAGGGATTCAGAATGGCCTCATGTGTTTATGCCATATGTATTGTGTTTTGTTTTTTGGTTTGTAATAATTATGTGTTATTTGAATTAAGTAAATATTATTTATTGAAATTATTATTATGGACTTAATAATTTTAAATTTCAATAGTAATGTTTAATTTATGCCCATGTTTGAAATTATTTTGGGTTCGTTTATTCGAACACATCGTGTATTTTATGTTATTAAATTTTTCGTAGCATGTTACCAAAGTAACCTCTCCTATGAAATATTTTTTAATTTAAAATACATGATTATTTGAAGTTTTAGCGTGTTTGTTTTTTTCATGCGGGTAATGGTCGGCCCAAAGGAAGGCTATTATTTGGCAGAAATTCAAATTCGTTTGTGGAGATAAATATGTAACAGTTATTAAGTGTCCATGTGAATATTGAGTCGATCCAAAGAAAGGCTTGGTATTTGACAGGATTTTACTGTTAATATTTGATTTCTACATCAAGAAAATCACTTGCAAGTTAATTTTCTATCCAAAGATTAAAATTAATGTTGCGTCGATTTTCTTGTAATGGGATAATTTTAATTTCAAACATTTATCTGCTTAAAGTTACATGTGAGCTTATTTGTTTTATTTTTTGTTCTCTATTCAGTTAATTCATCAGCTTCTAATGTATCTGCTAACATCAACTCGATTCCCATGCTGAATGGGATGAATTTTAAGAGCCGGAAAGAAAATGTGCCGATTGTTCGGGAGTTATGGATCTAGACCTTGCACTCGTGGGAGCCAAAACCCGCCGACCCGACTAGCACGAGTACATCTCAAGCTAAGAAGGATATGGAAAAGTGGGAACGCTCAAATCGCATGTGTCTTATGATCATGAAGAAAAGCATCCCGTAATCATTCAGAGGCGATATAGATGATGAGAAAGTTGCAATGACGTTCCTTACAGAGCTTGAAAAGCGTTTTGCTAAGAATGAAAGGGCGAAACAAGCACGCTTTTGCGTAATCTTGTTGCCATGAGGTATAAAGGTAAAGGGAACGTGCGTGAGTACATTATGGAGATGGCCAATTTGGCATCTAAACTTAAGGCTCTCAAGTTCGAGTGTCGGATGACATGCTTGTTCATATGGTTATGATCTCTCTTCCACCACGGTTTGGGCAATTTGAAGTAACATTCAATTGCCGGAAGGAAAAGTGGACTCTTAATGAGTTCATTTCACCGTGTGTGCAAGAGGAATCAAGGTTAAAGTCCGAAAAGACTGAGAGTGCTCACTTTGCGGCTTCCTCTTCGGGCTATAACAAGAAAAGGAAGGCTAAAGAAAGCTGGTCAATGAGCCAAAGAAAAAGCAACATAAAGTATCGAAGGGACAAGCTAAGGATTTAGCAACGTCAACGTTCAAGGGACAAGATAAGGATCCGTGTTGTTTTTTACGTAAGGAAATGGATCATATGAAGAGAGATTGCTCCTAAATATCACGCATGGCGTGTAAAGAAAGGTATATCTCTTGCTTTTGTTTGTTTCGAGGTTAATTTGGTTTCAGTGCCTAGACACACTTGGTGGTTAGATTACGGTTCTTCTACTCACATCGGTGTGTCTATGCAGGGTTGCCCGAACCGCCGAAAGCCAAGTGATGCTTTGAAAGATTCATCTATGTGGGAACGGCAATTCTATTGAAGTTGAAGCAATCGGAACTTTTAGATTATTATTAAAGTCTGGATTTTATTTAGATTTGTATGAGACAACGTGGTACCGTCTTTTAGACGGAATTTGGTTTCCATTTCAGTTTTGGACAAAGAAGGATTTACTTGTTCATTTGCAAATGGTGAATGTCGTTTCTCGTATAATTCTAAGTTTATTGGATCTAGTACTTTGTCGGTTTATGATAATCTTTATATGTTGGATACTGTTGCTTCATATCATGAAAACCTGCATGTGGAAACACGTGGTACTAAACGCAAATTTACTAACAATAATTCCATGTCATTATGGCACAAGCGATTAGGACATATATCAAAACAGAGAATGCAAAGGCTTGTGTCAGACGGAATTATTGAAACACTTGACAAATCAGATTATGAAATATGTGTTGAGTGTATTAAGGGAAAACAAACAGACAAAAGCAAATTAAAAGCTGAGAGAGCTATGAATGTTTTGGAATTAATTCATACGGATATATATGGACCATTTCCTACACCCTCGTGAAATGGTCAAGAATATTTCATTACATTCAAACGATTACTCTCGTTATGGTTACCTATATTTGATCCATGAAAAGTCACAGGCATTGGATATGTTCAAAAAGTTTAAGGCCGAGGTTGAAAATCAACATGGCAAAACAATAAAGAAAGTCAAATCTGACCGTGGTGGTGAATACTATGGCAGAAATGACGGATCAGGTGAACAACGTCCTGGGCCTTTTGCTAAATACCTAGAGGAGTGCGGTATCGTCCCTCGGTACACCATGCCAGGCAAACCTAGCATGAATGGTGTTCTTTGAAGACGAAATCGAACTTTACAGAAATGGTGAGAAGTATGGTTAGTCATACTACTTTACCGTACTCACTGGGGAGAGGCATTAAAGGCTGCGGTTTATCTCCTTAACAGTGGTACCCACAAAGGCCGCTAACAAAACCCCTTATGAACTATGGACAGGCAAGAAACACCGTATTAAGGCATTTACACATTTGGGGATGTCCGGCTGAGGCTAGGCCTTACAGTCCTAACGAAAAGAAGTTGGACTCAAGGACTGTTAGTAGTTACTTTGTTGGTTACTCTGAAAGGTCAAGGGGCTTTAAGTTTTACGATCCCAAATTCAGAAAATTTTTTGACACGGGAAATGCTCAATTCTTTGAGGATGTTGAGCTTATGGGGGGACAAGTTAGAGATGATTTTGTCTTTGAAGAGGTTTCGGTTACCATTCCTCTTCCTACAATTGTCCTTGACCATGATTTGGATCTCAATCCTGATGTGGTTCAAGAACAAAATTTGGATCAAGAAGACATTGTCAATATCCCTCTAGTTGTCCATGAGGAACAAGCTCAACAACCTCAAGAACAAGTGCCTTTAAGAAGATCCACTAGAGAGAGACGAAGTGCCATTTCGGATGATTACTTGGTATTTCTAAATGAACAAGAGGTAGACATTGGTCAATTGGAAGATGATCCAATCAACTTTCATGAGGCCATTGGTAGTTCTAACTCTCAAAAGTGGATAGTCGCTATGGATGATGAGATTAAATCAATGAAAGACAATGATGTATGGGATCTTGTCCCATTGCCAGAAGGAGTGAAACCTATTGGTTGCAAATGGATATTTAAAACCAAAAGGGATTCACAGGGCAATGCGGAAAGACATAAGGCACGTCTTGTCGCTAAAGGATTTACTCAGAAAGAAGGAATAGATTATAAAGAGACTTTCTCTCCGGTTTCTTCGAAAGACTCTTTTAGAATCATTATGGCATAAGTGGCACATTATGACCTAGAGTTACATCAGATGGATGTTAAGACTGTGTTTCTTAATGGAGACATTGAAGAAACAATTTATATGGTGCAACCAGAAACCTTGGTTTCAAAAGATTCAAAGGATATGGTATGCAAACTCAAGAAATCCATCTATGGACTCAAACAAGCATCCCGTCAGTGGTATTACAAATTTTATCAAGTTGTATTGTCATTTGGTTTCACGACAAATACAGTTGATGATTGTGTCTACCACAAGTTCAGTGGGAGTAAATATATTTTTCTGGTTTTATATAGGGATGACATCCTACTAGCCACAAATGATACGGACTTACTGCATGAAACTAAGAGATTTCTCTCAAAGAAATTTGAGATGAAAGATCTGGGAGATGCATCTTTTGTATTAGGAATTCAAATACACAGAGATCGTTCTCGAGGTATTCTTGGATTGTCACAAAAGAGTTACATCGATAAGGTACTTAAGAGATTTGGCATGCAGGATTGTAAAATGGGTGACACCCAGTGGCTAAAGGTGACAAATTCAATCTTGCTCAGTGCCCCAAGAATGAGATTGAATCTAAGGAAATGAATAGCATCCCTTATGCTTCGGCTATAGGGAGCTTGATGTATGCTCAGGTTTGCACTCGCCCAGACCTAGCATTCATAGTTGGTGTTTTAGGCAGATACCTTAGCAATCCTGGAAAGGATCATTGGATAGCAGCCAAGAGGGTCATGCATTATTTACAGAGAATAAAGGATTATATGCTCACTTACAGAAAGTCGGATAGACTTTAGATCATTGGGTATTCGGATTCTGACTTTGCGGGATGCCAAGATAGTCGTAAGTCTACTTCAGGCTACGTTTATCTACTTTGTGGAGGAGCAGTTTCTTGGAAGAGTGTTAAGCAGACACTTGTTGCTACTTCTACGATGGAGGCAGAGTTTGTGGCGTGGTATGAGGCATCAAATCACGCAATTTGGTTGCGAAATTTTATCACCTGGCCGCGCATATTAGGTGGCGTTGAAAGGCCATTAAAGTTATTTTGTGATAATAAGTCGGCAGTTATGTATTCTAATAACAACAAGAGTTCGTCTAAGTCTAAGCACATAGACATTAAGTATCTTGCTGTTAAGGAACGGATTCAGAGTGGACAGATTTGTATTGAGCATATTGGGACTAACTCCATGGTCGCGGATCCGCTTACTAAGGGTGTAACACCGAAGGTTTTTCACGAGTACACTGCTTGTATGGGTGTTGTATCACTAGAGTATGCTTAGATTGAGTGGGAGTTTTGTATTTTGCTATTACATTTATTGTTATAAGTATATTTGGTTTTTCAGTTTTGGTTAATAAAGTTATTTTGCACTCTGAATATTTGGTTGATCTCAAAATAAGGTTGGACCAATTGAGAATAGACATGTGAAGATCACATTACATGTTATTCCATGCTACACATCCATACTTGATCCATGTCATTTAGTTGAGTTAATATATGTGACCACTGATGGGTCTAGTTGCGCTAATAGTGACGAAAACCTCTTTGATCCTTATGTTGATTTGACTAATGGACCGGATTGGTTTAAGATGACACAATTTGGTAAAGCATTGCTGTTAAGGTTTATAATGTGATATGCAATTAAACTAAGGTATTATACTATGTACATGTGTAAGTCCAAGTGGGAGATTGTTGGAATATTTTATGGACTTTACATATACTAGTATAATAAATAAAGTCTTTGGGCACATAGACGTATGTGCACTATAATTAATTGTATATGTCACATTAAATATTAAAGTATTTGGGCCTAATAAAGTGATCTACTAAAGTTGAAGGGGGCCCAAGTCATCTTTTATAAGTATGAGATCTATAATTAATATGTGTAGATACCTAAGGGGCCTAGTTGTTAATCTATAATGGGCTGACTAACATACTAGGTCATTATAAATATAGGGTTATGGTCCCCAATTGACCTACCTAGGTTTTATTCTCTTGATTCCCATTATCAATTGAATTCCAAGAACCCTAAGGATCAATTGGAAGGCAATAATCGTTCATCAAGTCTTCATCAAAGGATTCTCAAGATATTGCTATGGATTCAGGTTTGTCTATCGTTCCATAATCTTTGATAACATGAAGCATGATTGTCCTAGAATAAATATTCCGCATCATTCTAGGGTTTATGTATAATTAATTCCATCAGTCACAACGCCCGTGATGATCGTCTGGATTTTCATTTAATGTGATAGGGACAGTTTTGTCAATTAGTGACAGAGGTCGTATGGAGTCGTGATTACCCGAAGTTTGTATCATCAAATATTTCACGTTTCATCTCGGTCAATTAATATGGACAATAAATTAAATAATAGATTGTTAGATGAAGGGCAATATACTTGGAAATAGAGGTGATGACCAACGTGAATACCAACTAAAATTTTTCATATTTTAAAGCCAAAAATTTGTAAAAAATGTGTTTTTTGTGAGCTTAACAAAAAACGTGTTTTTATTCCGCTTCTAATTTTTTTAATTTTTAAGAACAACCCAATCTCTCTCTCTACTCGCAGTCTCTCTCTCTCTCACTAAACGCAAACAACGCAAACAGGTCCATCGTTCTTCACCGGTCTTCCTCACCAACCCAATCGCCGGCGACCCCATTCCCTTTCAATCCTCCTCACCGTTCTACCTCCCTCTACCTCAATCTCCCTCACCGAGAAAGTTGAATTGAATGAGTCAACTCCAGAAATTGTTGGATCTCCCTCACCGAGAAAGTTGAATTGAATGAGTCGACTCCAGAAATTGTTGGAATAGACAGACAATTGGGATTTCACGTTGCTGGATTGGTCTTCGTTTGGTGGTGATTCCATGGCGCTGATGATAGAGGATCTCTGATTTTCCATTTGATTTTATTACGGGAGAAGAAGAAGCTTTCACTTGTAAAAGACCGGTAGCCTGTGTACGAGCTTTGTTACCAATTGCTGTAGGCGCCCTGAAGGATTGAAGGGACTAGGCACCCAAGTGATTGAAGAAGATGATTGAGCTATCTTTTTTTGTTAAAAAGTGCTGGTATATGTCAAAAAAAAAAGTGCCAGTATATGTGCCAGTTCTAGTGTAAACTAATGCCAGTGTTTATTTTTTTGAATGCCAGTTCATGTATATTGGAGTGTCAGTGCTTGTGTTTTTGAGAGCCAGTAAAAATGATTACCAGTGTTTTTGGGTGCCAGTGTATGTGTTTTTGAGTGCCAGTGTATGTGTTTTCAAATGCCAGTCCATGTGTTTTTGAATGCCAGTGCTTGTGTTTTTGAGAGCCAACAAAAATGATTACCAGTGTTTTTGAGTGCCAGTGTATGTATTTTTGAGTGCCAGTTCATATGTTTTTGAATGCCAGTGCATGTGTTTTTGAATGCCAGTGCTTGTGTTTTTGAGAGCCAGCAAAAATGTTAGTGTAACAAAGTGCCAGTGTTAGTGTAACAGAGTGCCAGTGTAAAGAGTGCCAGTTCATGTATATAAAAGTGCGTGTAAAAGTGTCGATATCGGTTTAACAAAGTGCAGTGCGCTTACACCGGCACTTTGTTAAACCGGCTCGGCACTTTGTTAAACCTCGGCACTTTATTCACTGGCACTTTGTTACACATGCACTGGCACTTTGTCACACTGGCACTTTGTTAAACTGGAACTGGCACAAACGGGGAAACACAAAACACGTTTTTTCTAAGTGCCAGAAAAAACGCGTTTTTTATAAGACCAACTCTATTTTAAACTATATATAATATAATAATTTTAAAAATAATGTTTTTTATTTTTATGTATAACGCCTTTTGAATAACTTAAACATTTGACCTTTATTTAAATCTCAGTTGCAAAGATATGAAAAGAAGTCAATAACTACGAAAATTCAATTTTTTAATTGCAGAATTTAATTTCTACATCACCATTTTTGACTAGTACGAAACATTGGAATTTCAGCATTCACATTTCGTCATTTTTATAGCATAACCAATACTCCCTCCGTCCCATTTATAACTTCATCATTTTGAGCTTGACACGTAAATTAAGAAAAAAGGATAGTGGAGAAAGTGTTGTGAGTATAAAAGTAAAATAGGAGAGAGAATGAGTGAAGAAAATAATAAATTTGAAAAGTGTTGTGAGTATAAAAGTAAAGTAAAAGAAAGAATTAGTGGGTGAAATAGTAAAGATTCTTTGTTATTTTAGAAAAGGTGAAACTTTTAACGGAACACCCCTTTTAACAAAAAGTGAAGCTATCAATGAAACGAAGGAAGTATATAAATAATAAAATGTATTTTTTTAAATAATATACAAGTGTTCCCATAAAATTGGTCAAGTGATAAAGTCAAGACTCATATACTATTATGTGAGATTTAAAATTCAATTTCTCACTTTACCTCCTAGCGAGATATCCTTAAAAAAAATGATACTTCCTTCGTCTTATGTGAGTGTAGACTTATTTTCTTTTAAGTCTGTCATACGTGAGTGCAAACTATCTAAAATGACAAAGTTTTTATAATTTATATTCAATAAGATTCACTTGTCATATTCATTACAACAGTTCACTTACTAATTCTCCCACTCATTTTTTTCTCGTATTTTACTTTTTATACTTTTAACATTTTTTTATTCATTCTCTTTTCTTTATCGTAGTATATTTTTTTTAGTTATTGTACACAAAATTTTGTATATTTTTTTTAGTTATTGTACACAAAATTTTAAAATACATTCACGTGAAACAACAGAGGGAGTATACAAGTCAACTTTAGTACTTAGACGGAGAGAATTAGATAGTACTCTCTCTATTCCATTACATTTGCACAAAAATAAAAAAATATATAATAAAGTAGGTATTGTGAATATGAAAAATGAGGTAGAAGAGAGAAGTGAGGTAGAAAATTATATTTGAATTGTTATTGTGAGTATGATATACGAGTTTCATTAATATAAAAGTAATAAAATATTTACATTTTAAAAAGTGTATAGATTGTAATAAGACGCCCAATAAAAAAATGTAATTTGTAATGAAACGGAGGGAGCTGTCATTTTGAGCAAAAGCAGATAGATAATCTAGTGGTCTCTTTATTGAAATTAAATTATTTAAAGTAACTAGATTGACTCCCGTGCGATGCACGGGGTGCTACTATATATTCAAAATATTCAAAAGAAAAAAATTGAACAAAAATAAATCAAAAACTCAATTCGTTTATACATTATGAAATACTTTCTTAAATACTACATTGTCAGTACAGAAAAATTAGAAAACAAAAAAATAGAAATAAAACCAAAATTATAAGGAATATGCTTTTCTCTATATACAATTGTGTAGTATTTTATCATTTAAAAAAATAAAATAAAACACACGAACATGTTTATCAAATACGAAATAAGTTATTGAAAGCAGTTAAAAAAAAGTGAAGATTGGAAATCTAGTTAAAAGAAAGGAGATATTTTATTTCTTTTTGATAAAGAGAATTTTTTAAATAAAAATAAAAGTTTTGGTCATACCAAAAGGATAGTGCAGTTATCTAATAAAAATTAATATCATTCATTTTCAAATGAAAACTTTAAATGAACTCATGCTCGTACATCTAAAAAATTATGTCATAATTATTTACAGTAACTTATTATGAACATAATTATGATATTTATCTTTAATTTAACTTATTTTATTTTTAGAAGAAAAATATAAATACTAACAATTTCGGTAAATGAAAAAAAAAAATCCCCAAACCCCCCACTTCCTCATCAAACCCAACCCACTTCTTCATCTTCCTCTTTTAAAATATCAATTTATACTATCTTTATTTCTTATAATATTTACATACAGTTCAATCAAAATTTTAAAAATGATGGTCATTTTTTCCGATATTCGTCTTTATAAATAAACAATATTTTGAGATGAATGGAAAAATCGACAAATTTATTAATACTTTATTTACTATGCTTCAAATAGTATTTTTTTTTAAAATTAAATAATTTGTTTAATTTATCGAACTAAAATAAACACATTAACAATATTACCCCATCTAACTTATTAAATATATCAAAACCCACATTCATCACAATTATTAGGGGCGTAACCGAATTGAATAGGATCAAATTTATTAATACTTTATTTACTATAATATTGTCATGATTGATAATGCCACGGACGAATCATGCATGCTTGGCTAAGCTTAATCCTCATTATATAACCAAGGCAACTCATCTTACTTTGATTTTTTTTTCATGTGGGATAAAGGTCAAGGCCAAGGCAAGGCCAAGGGCCGAGCCAAGGGAAGGCCAAGGTCGGCCGAGCCAAGGCAAGGCCAAGGCAGATTTCCCACATTGAAAGAAAACGAATAAAAAATGGCCTTGACCTTGGTATATAATGAGGCTTCAAGTTCAACTTAGGTGTAATTATATTTATATACATATACATACTCCCTCCGTCCCAGAGCTTAATTCACAAACACTGTTTGCACGGGTTTTAAGGAGGGAGTATTATATTGAAAATGTTGTGAGTGTGAAAATAAAATAGGAGAGAGAATGAGTGGAGGGAATAGTAAATTATAATGGTGTTGTGAGTATTAAAATAATGTAGGAGAGAGAATGAGTAGAGGAAATAGTAAAGATTCCTTTCCATTTTAGGTAAGTTTTAAATGTGTGAAGTAAGTTTTGGGACGCCCAAAAGGGAAAGTGTGAAGATTGTTCTGGGACGGAGGGAGTATATATTTATTAATATTAAATATACATATATATTTATTAATATTAAATATACATATATATTTATTAATATTAAATATACATATATAATTTTAAATATAAAATATATATTCAACACCATTTCAACTCATCATCCTATACCCCACCACTTTTATTTTATTTGATATTCTTTATTTTTATGATTAGTAAAAATATTATTATTATTATTATTATTATCATTTATAATTAAATATAAATACTTCACACTTATTTAATTTTTTACTAAAAAGGCCATGAAAAATAAAAAAACTAAAATTAACAAAAAAAAAAAATTAACTAATGCATTCACGCGCCTCTTTAGGCCCGTGTAATTTATGGCTTTCATAATTTTAACTAATAAAAAAATAAGAAACAAAATAAATCATTTACTATCCACTTTATTTGGGTAATTGTTAATAAAAGTAATTTATTTTATTTCATAAAAAATGACATTATAACTCATTTAGTTACTTTATATTTTGTTCTAATCTGTTTTAGTATGTGTGCACATGTGTATGTTTAACATGATGTACAAAGCTTCTTAAATAAGCTACTCATTTTCAGTAATCTTTTTGTCCTTCATAGATTTTCAACCCTAACTACAAATGTGCCCTTGTATATTTTAAAACTGTTAGAGAGAGAGAGAGAGAGAGAGAGAGAGAGAGAGAGAGAGAGAGAGAGAGAGAGAGAGAGAGAGAGAGAGAGAGAGAGACGGAAATTCCGCCTGCTTCGCTCGGCTCGGCCCTTGCCTTGACCTTGGCCTTGACCTTGATATATAATGAGGCTTCAAGTTTAACTTAGGTGTAATTATATTTATATACATATATATTTATTAATATTAAATATACATATATATTTATTAATATTAAATATACATATATAATTTTAAATATAAAATATATATTCAACACCATTCCAACTCATCATCCTATATCCCACCACTTTTATTTTATTTGATATTCTTTATTTTTATAATTAGTAAAAATATTATTATTATTATTATTATTATTATTTATAATTAAAAATAAATACTTCACACTTATTTAATTTTTTACTAAAAAGATCATGAAAAATAAAAAACTAAAATTAACAAAAAAAAAAAAAAACTAATGCATTCACGCGCCTCTTTAGACCCGTGTAATTTATGGCTCTCATAATTTTAACTAATAAAAAAATAAGAAACAAAATAAATCATTTACTATCCACTTTATTTGGGTAATTGTTAATAAAAGTAATTTATTTTATTTCATAAAAAATGACATTATAACTCATTTAGTTACTTTATATTTTGTTCTAATCTGTTTTAGTGTGTGTGCACATGTGTATGTTCATGATGTACAAAGCTTCTTAAATAAGCTACTCATTTTCAGTAATCTTTTTGCCCTCCATAGATTTTCAACCCTAACTACAAATGTGCCCTTGTATATTTTAAAACTGTTATAGAGAGAGAGAGAGAGAGAGAGAGAGAGAGAGAGAGAGAGAGAGAGAGAGAGAGAGAGAGAGAGAGAGAGAGAGAGAGAGCAATTTATAACTAATTATTTTATGCTCATTTCTAAAAATATATTATATTCACTTATAATATGAGTTATAAATTAATGAAAAAATTAGACCAAGAAACTAATCGAATTTTGGACTAAAATTTTAATATACTAATTTTCACATTTCTCAAATAAATGTCAAAAAAATAATTCAACAAATACCTACTTTCCAAAGGAAATAATATTAAATATACCAAAATTGTTTATACCTATATCAATATATGGTTCAAACGAAAGTAAAAACGATGTTCATTTTTTTCATTAATGATTTTCACATAAACACGAATGTAAGATCAATAATAACAATAATATGGAAATCAACTATTACCAAAAAAAAAAAAAATGAAAATAACACAGGGTAGCTTACATATTTGGGTCATCTTTCCCTCATATTATTATCCTAATCACATAAAAGAAGACTCTATTTAAAGAGAAAAAAATATGAATTTTGGTGTAAAAAAATTTTAAAATATTAAATTAAAAAAAGAGAAATTTCTTTACTATCAATTATAATTAAAAAATAAAAAAAAATACTTCACACTTAATTAATTTTCACTAAAAAGAAATTAAAAAATTAGTAAAGGATAAATAACATATTTAAATTTATAAAAGTGGATTTTTTTTTATCGAAATCTAATGAAATAAGTCTCTATTTAAAGAGGAAAATAATTATTACTTTTGGTGTATTAAAAAAAAACAAAATTAATTTACATTAAATTAATTTTTTTTATCTTGACACATGGCAACACATGGCCGGCCAAGGCCAAGCCGACCATTGATAATGCGACGGACGAATCATGCATGCTTGGCTTAGGTTAATCCTAATTATATAACCAAGACAACTCATCTTACTTTGATTTTTTTTTTCATGTGGGATAAAGGCAAAGGCCAAGGCCAAGGCCAAGGCCGGCCAAGGGCCGAGCCAAGGCCAAGGCCAACCGAGCCGAGGCAAGGCCAAGGCCAAGGCAGATTTTCCACATCGAAAGAAAATGAATAAAAAATGGCATTGACCTTGATATATAATGAGGCTTCAAGTTCAACTTAGGTGTAATTATATTTATATACATATATAATTATTGATATTAAGTATACATATATAATTTTAAATATAAAATATACATATATAGTTATTAATATAAAATATATATTCAACACCATTTCAACTCATAATTCTATACCCCACCACTTTTATTTTATTTTATATTATTATTTTTATGATTAGTAAAAATATTATTATTATGATTATTATCATTTATAATTAAAAAAAATACTTCACACTTATTTAATTTTTTACTAAAAAGACCATGAAAAAAAAACTAAAATTACCAAAAAAAAAACTAATGCATTCACGCCCCTCTTTATGCCAGTGTAATTTACGGCTCTCATAATTTTAACAAATAAAAAAATAAGAAACAAAATAAATCATTTACTATCCACTTTATTTGGGTAATTGTTAATAAAAGTAATTTATTTTATTTCATAAAAAATGAGATTATAACTCATTTAGTTACTTGATATTTTGTTCTAATGTGTTTTAGTGTGTGTGCACATGTGTATGTTTAACATGATGTACAAAGCTTCTTAAATAAGCTACTCATTTTCAGTAATCTTTTTGCCCTCCATAGATTTTCAACCCTAACCAATTTAATAAAGTAGGTATTGTGAATATGAAAAATGAGGTAGAAGAGAGAAGTGAGGTAGAAAATTATATTTGAATTGTTGTTGTGAGTATGATATACAAATTTCATTAATATAAAAGTAATAAAATATTTACATTTTAAAAAGTGTATAGGTTGTAATAAGACGCCCAATAAAAAAATGTAATTTGTAATGAAACATAGGGAGCTGTCATTTTGAGCAAAAGCAGATAGATAATCTAGTGGTCTCTTTATTGAAATTAAATTATTTAAAGTAATTAAAGTACTCCATTTTCTAAATCTCATTTTCATGATTGACTATATACGGAGTACATTTGTGGCCAATGAAACAACACTCAGTGCGAAGAAAAGGCCAAAATCTAGGGAGAAACTTAAGTATGGAGAAACGGGTATTCAGAATCTTTTGGAAGAATATTCAAAAATTTTGTATTAGATATTCAGAATCTTTTAAAAGATTTCTGGATATCAATATTAAATATCCTGAATATTCAGAACTCTTTGAAAGTAATATTCAGAATCTTTTTAAGTTGATATCCAGAAAATTTGTATTACTCATGACCTTGCCTTAGTCCTTGGTCTTGGCCCTTGGCCTTGGCCTTGGCTCATGGCCTTGGCCTTTGGCCTTGACCAAGTATATATATTCAGAAATCACTAAAAAGTATATTCAGAAATTAAGAGAAAGGATATCCAGAAATTTTTGTATTGATCATGACCTTGGCCAAATCTATATCCAGAA